>VNJS01000667.1:0-101533 GCA_008042575.1 Drosophila watanabei
AATTTGTTGAAAAAAAATTATAACTTCACTGGTTTTCAATATATCTTGATTAAATCTCGGCTATGAGCTTTTTATATTATTCCCGATTTTTAGATTTAATTTTATAAAAATCGGACTACTATATCATATAGCTGCCATAGGAACGGCCGAGAAATTTTTAGAAAAAAAATTTTAGCTTTGTCAGTTTTCAACATAATTTCTTCTACTTCAAGATACTAGTATTTTATATTTTTTCAGAATTTTGTTGTAAATTTCATAAGAATCGGACGACTATATCATATAGCTGCCATACAAACGATCGCTTTATGTGAAGGTAAATTACATTTTACTTTACATGTAAAAATGTAAAATAATGTAAAACTGTAAAAATTGTATGAATATGAAAGTAATTCATATTATATTATATTGGGATAGATTATAATTTATAAAATTGGAATCTGCAAGGGTATACCAACTTCGGCTTGCCGAAGTTAGCTTCCTTTCTTGTTTTTTCTTGTTGTCTCTCTCTCTCTCTCTCTCTCCAACCGCAAACAATGCAGCTTAAGCGGCGGCCAGGGGCGTGGCAGGGCTGATTGACAGGAAACAACGCCAACAAGTTGTTGCCGCAGAGAGGGATGGGGAGGGGGAGGGGGGTTGCGGCAGGGGCAGCAGAGGAAGGAGCAGCTGTTGCCCGAGTTGGTGCTGAATTAACTTGCATTGTACGGCGGCAGACAAAGCCTGGCAAAAGGACGATGGGAAAAGTTGTAGGCGAACATAGAAGAGAATAAAGGGTGGCAGGAACAGTGGCAGGAACAGGAGCAGCAGCAGCAGGAGAAGGGTGACGGGGGGGGGGAGGCAGGAAAGGACCAGCACCAAAGGGCAGAAGGCAGAGCGCAGTTACTTGGGAAACTTATGCAGCGAAATGTTTGCTCACCGTCCGCTGCCATTGTGCGGCGGCGTTTAAAAGCCTCGTCCTGCCCATCCTGGAGTGCCCAGGATTCCTCCGTCCCCCCTTACCTCCACACACACACACACACCGACACACATTCCGGTGCATCTCCTGTTCCAGTTCCTGCGGAAGTTCGCACACTTTTGCTTACAAAGCGTAACAAATTCCCTTCTTTATGGTCGCCTCTCTTCACAGTGCACTGCAAAGTATTTTGTAAATATTTTAATAAATAGAAAACAGAACTCAAAGATTTGTAACACAAAGATCCCCATTTATTTCTCTCAGTGTAACTGCTGCCACATTGCTGCTCGGATGCAGTGCCGCCTCTCGGAGATAGCTGGCCAAGTGCTGGCCAATCCGCCGTCCACGAGCTCGTCCGCTGTCCCACGTCCCACGTCGCCATATCCCCGCCTTGGCAAGGACTGTCATCTCTTTCAATGGCTTTTCACTTGGCTGGAATGGGGCGTACTCCCAGCAGTCTCAGTCCCAGTCCCAGTCCCACTCCCGACCAGGTGCTGTTGCCACTGTTGTACGGAAACACTACAAGGATAATGGCAGGCGGCAACAACAACTGGCTGCGAACAACAATGAGTGGCTGCCTCGGCGTCGCTGCCATGTTGCAAAAGTAATTCAATTTGACTTTTTGTTTTGAAGCTGTCGAGTGGGCAGGTGGCAAGGTGGCAAGGTGGCACGGTGGCTGGAGGAGGACTCAAGGATTGGCAGGTACAACAGCAGCTGGCCGGGCAAACTTTTCGGGGGGGGTGGCAAGAAGCGGGATGTGAATCCTGCTGCTGTCGAGGATGTCGACCATGACTGTGTATAAACTGCACTCTCAACGGGCTGCCAGAGTGGCCGAGAGCGTCAATTGATTTAGCCATTGAGTTATTGCCGCGTTCGCAAGTCCTGGCCCTTGTCTCTCTCCCTCTCTCTTTCTTTATTTGTCTTCCTCACTATTTTCCACCTTCCCTTCGCATCCCTTTTCCGCCCTCCAAGGCCGCCAGCTGACATACACCTGAGGGTCGTCCGAAAGGTCACGCAGAATCCTAAACAAATTATGTCAAGCGGAGATGCACTGAATGCCAAATATATATATCTCCAGGGTAAGACTCTATGGTTAAAAGGAAGCCTCCTCTTTCTTAGTTTGGCCAAGGAAAAAGTCCTTATAAAGCGTTAAAATTATAAGTGATATTTAAAGTTTTATCTTTTCTAATTTTCATTTATTATTTTGTATTATTTTTAAGAAGAGTAGCTTATATTATTTGATTTTTAACTTCATATAAAATACTACACTGCGTATACGTAATGTAAGCAATTATATAGATTACGTATACGCAAAGTGGTCTTTTATATTTTTTTAATTAGCTTTTAAAAACGTAATGTAATGAACTTGAACATTTGCTGGCCTGAAATTATACATTTAAATACTCGATTTTCTGCAATTGGCCTTTTTAATGGTAATTGTGTAATAATAAGGAAATGTCTCCTCAATTAAATGAGAAATGCAACAAAAAGGCATTTACTTTTGTCAAGGGAAAGAGATAGAAATGCAACATTAGCCACAAATATGACTAGAATTTAATAACGACTGACTGATTATTGAGAAGAATGTCATTAAATGCTGAACTATTGAATTTTATTCAATTTGTAAGTTAGACCTTCTGACACGACAGATGGCAAACATTAGGGGTATCACATTAAGTTTATTACTTGCCAACTATCAATCTATTAGCTTGCTTACACAAGCGTTTAATGGTCCAAGTTTTTGACTGCGGCTGCAAAATTCTTGAAGATTTGAGCTTTATGACTGAGAAAAGCTGTTCCTTCAACAGACTAAGCGGAAACTGTTGCATAAATTGTTTGTTTGATGGCTCGTTAATGGAGGAAGAAGAAAGGGGTTTAGAATGAAATGAGTTTGCCTTTAGTTTACTTTACTTACAAGCCAAGAAGTGTTACAAAACAATAATTTAACAATTTAAACAAGTCAATTGCACTTGGCCATCGTTGATTAAATTGCAATTGAAAACTGTTCAATGCCGATATTCGAACATCCTTGTTTCCTTGCAATTAATTCCCGAAAATGCCTTTAATCCTAGTTGGGCCATATGGCGCCGCAGTCTATCATCGCCAGGCAAATCACAGCTGGCCTCGTATTAATTAAATAATAATTTCAGCAATTTGGTTTTGATTACATTTACCCAGCCTCCACCTCCAGTCCCTCGTCCTGCGGAAAAGCCAGCCGCAGAACGACTGCGCCAGTGTAGGGAAAACACCTTAAGTGAGTCCTCCCCTGTCGCTGTGGCCGCTCCCCTGGGGCAGAATATGATTTGTGGTCAAGACGGGCGACGACAATGAAGAAGCCATAAGCCAAATTAACAATTAAAGTAAGCCAGAGCCAGGCCAGAGCCAGAGCCAGGGCCTGGGAGACGGGGCTAGGCCACAAAACCTGCGTGGAGGAGGAGGAGGAGATGCGAACAAACAAACTGGCAACTGGGAAGCTGAACACACAATTTGCCATTGGAGGATGAGGATGAGGATGAGCCCGGAGTGAGTGGCAGAGTGCGGCAAACAAACAAAGGCCCAAGATACAATATACATGTCCGGGGGGACAAGGGTCCGAGGGCCGAGGAGCTGAGAGTGGGCACTGACACTGCAGAGAGGCGTCCAAGTCCGGAATGCTCTCCCTGATTGCTGAAGTTTTTGGTGTGGCGGAAAGCCCATAATAGTTTCTGGGATTCCGGCGACACGACACGCCAGGCCGGGCCACACACTCTCGGATCGGCTTCCAACTCAGGGCCAGAGTCCTGAGTGCCGAGCACTGAGTACTGAGTACTTGCCTGCAGAGGCAGTAAATTGCATTTAAAATGCCATAAATTAACAGACAACAACTGACGACGGCGCCGATGCTGAGCTGAGTTTCCACTTCCACTATTAAAATGCATTAAAATTGTTTTTAATGTCAGCTGCATAGAGGTCACATCACTACCAGCCCAGGCACAGCATGCACATGCACAGGCACAAGCACAGGCACAGGGCATAAAAAACCATATATTTTTATATAAATAAATTTGAAAAAATAAGCACAAAGCGATGTTGCCGCCACAGCCGCCTCCGCTGCGACCTCCGGCGCTAATCCAATTTGTCATAATTAAATTACTTTAAGCCACTTTCCACAGGACTTTTGTCCGCCCAGCCCACACTTTTTCACCCCGCTGCCACCGCTCTTGAAAAGTTTGGAGGCCGCACTTAGCGCGCGCATAAACCTCAATTAAACGCTCGCCCCGTTTAGCAAATGCGCGGACAAAGCCCGGAATGGCGCGGGAAATGCGGCGAGCAGCGGGGAAAAGCTAGGGAAAATCGGGAAGAGAGAGAGTGGGAAAGTGCAGCAGGCTTTCGAGGCACATTAATATCGAATGAGAAATAATTACAAGTACTTAACAAAGCGATTTCGATGCTCATTACAATGCACTCGCTGGCCATTCACAGAGTCATCTCACTCCTGCCACACCATTTCCACCATATTCCACCGCTTTTTCCCTGTTTCCGCGCACAGCAGCCCGGCAGGAGATAAGCATATACAGTTTCACACAGAAAGAAAAAAGGAAAACGAAAATAAAATGAAATGCAACAAAAAGTAAGTGCATGCTCGGGCGCCAATAGTACAAGAACTACTTCAAGTGGCGCCCGAGCAGGGTCTTGCAGCAAAGTATGACAACACCAGCTTCAAAAGTAATACTTTTTCCTTTAAATAAATCACTCTTTAATATAAATCAAATATATATAAAGTGGAAATCCCGAAATCCCGCTCAGTGCACACACTCGCGGCATAGCTCTAGGCGCACACATAAACATTTATTAATACGACAAGCCGTTAACTGGCACCGGCAATAAAATGCAAACGTGGAAGCTGCTATGAGCGGGGCGGAAGGCAGAGGTGGCCAGGTGAAAGGAAGGAAGATAGCACGACATGCACTTCAGGCGTCATCATCCGCAGGTTGCAAGGGATGCAAGGGATGGCAGGCGTAAGGGCGTGATAGTAAGGGAAAGGCGTGATTTGGGGAAAGGATTATGCCCGGAAGCTTGTAGTTGATCAATCGTCCATATTTTACATTTTACTGGAGCAGCGTCGCCTCTTCAAACTTTCGAATGGTCTATAAAAAGCGACTTAAATGCCGCTATGCAGATGCTTCTAAAGTTTATAACGTATACGCGGTGTGGGCCGAGATTACCGAAGTTTATCACACATACGCACCGGTGCCCTTAGCTTGAATGCATAATCATAAAGTTCATGAACAGGTTGCTCATTGCCGACTAGGATTTTGGTTTACATTTTAAACCAAAAACAAAGTGTTACTTTTTCGTCGTTGCAGCTTCTATTTTCGTGATGTGACAGAAGCTATTGAAATTCAGCCCTAATTGGTCAGAATGTTACGATGATTAATTCATTGTTGTCGAGGGGAAATGTGAAAAGCAAGTATCGGCTTTCAAATGCATTTTCGTTGTAAATTTTCGCCACAGTAAATGACTAAAGAATAATGATGATTGACTAATTGATAAATCATTGATGAATCGAGACGAAAAGGGCCGAAAATGTTCAGATATTTTGGGGCAATTAAGGCGGCAATTAGGCAGGAAAACCACAAACATTCTGGACAGTGTAATGTAATGAAATATTCTTTCTGCATTTTTGGAATTTTGTAATCTCCAAATGGGAGCACTTCTGGCGGGTATAATCGAATAAAAGCTCCAACAAATTAATTAGCTAATGAAAACAGCGTAAAAAAAGCATTTTACCGCCGAAATCTCTTGCATTGTATGCAATTTAAATTTGTGCATCCTCCGTGAACCGAAAATTGCAACGCATTTCGGGCCTGGGTCTCATCGGCTTAGCGCTTAGTGGCGACCATTTACCTGGAAAATCCCAGGTAATTGGAGAAAAAAGGAATCAATTAATGCAAATTGTGCATAATGAATGTCGGACAAACGTGTTTACAAGCACCGGACAAGGTAAACAAACCGATTTCCGTTGACAAAATTACTCATTTTCAATGCAATTTCGAGGCTACATAAAGCTGAGCCCATATATTTATATTATATAAAGTATATAGAATGGATATATTTTTGTATATAATGCATTGTTCCGGCGGACAGTAGTAAATCATTGACCGAAATTGCTGCGCTTCAGTGGAGAGCTGAGCAAACAGGGCGTAAATTAATAAATATTAAAATGTCCAGCCATGTCCTGGCGTTCCCTTGTCGCTCTCCCTGTGTGCCGGCTTACTCATCTGGCACTTGAAAGTGAACAAAGCGATAAAAAGCACAAAACACTCTCTGCCGGCGGCACAGGGGGGATGGCGGAGTGGCGGGGCGGATAGAGCAAACAAACTTCTGAGTCATTACACAACAAAATGGCGTTAACAGCGCAGCAAAAATGGTTATAAATAGCGGGAGGGATCGTACTAGGAATGCCCTACGGCTCCTCTACAAGCTTTCAAATTTAGCTAAAAGAATATGGGATTAACGAGAGTTGGTCCCACTGATCGATCAGGTGTTTTCCTGAAAGAAACTGCAACTTTGGCTCTCGGAAAAGAGAAGAGATCTAGAATAGATTTTGAGGAAAATTGAAAGATAGTCTGTTGTTAGTATTAAATATATTCTTCTTAATATGGTCTCTGATAAGATAGTCCAGAGAACCAAACTAACTTTAACCATACTCCCGAAAGAGACCTTAGCTATTGCTCTCTTAAAAGAGCAATTGATTAAAGACAATACTACTTATAAGATGCATAACGCGTATACAATTGGACTGTTCTTGTGGCGTTGCACAACTTGTTCGTTATATAGTTTGATAGAGATAGAGATAGATTTTTTTCTTGTCTAATGTAACATACTTTTTGACAGTGCCAGCATGCCCGAGTGCGTAGAGGGTACGTGCTGGGCAAGCAAGCGAAACAATATATAAACAACAATTCAAATGCAGAAAACATTCGCGCACACACACCGTACACCGTACACCATACAGCACACACCATACACCATATAGCGTACACTGTACACTGCACATTGCACATATTGAAATAATATTTTCACATTCCATGTTGCCAAAAGGTTTATCCAGAGCAGAGCAGACGGAAGTGAAAACCCTCTAACGGAGTGGAGTGGTATGGTGTGTCCGACCACAGACAACACAGTCCGGACAGGACTACAGAAATATGCAATGATAATCAGAAAAGCAAACAGGAAGAGGGGACTCGTCCATGAGGACCATTCGCATCCGCATTCGCATCAGCGTCAGCGTCAGCGTCAGGCAAAGTGCCATGGCTTTTCCCCCGACTCCCACTTCTGTTTGCCAGTCAATCAATGCACAGAGAGAGTGGGAGAGAGCACTGTGGTTGCACCACCGCACCACAGCACTGCCACCATGTGTGGCCAGCTCCAGCTTTTGGTGGCCACCGCACGAGCAGCACTAATTGTGATGGATTAATTGGCTGGCCCCGGGCTCAGGGACAGCATTTAGATGCATTTTTAAGGCAACAGGTCGATCCCTGACAAATCCACCGTTAACTGGTTGTTAAGGCAGCTTTTCAGTTCTGGTAACTATTTAAATTTGATGCAGTTTGAAGTTGCCTCGCCAGATTAATTAATTCTTCGAACGAGAAATGCTTTCAAGTACTTGGGGGGCTTCAAATGCAGTTTCCTTGTAGGATTGCCACCGCAGAGAAACGGAGAACTGGACTGGAATATAATTGCGATTGACTAATTGGACAATGACAATGACAAATTCAAGTGGTAAGACGAGAGCTGGGAAATATGTTGGCAGAGGAAAGCCACACAATTAGGAGCAATGTTCTCCTTCGGGCAGCAAATGCATGAAATGGCCCAAAACGATTATTAAATAACTGGTTTCTGGTCTGCTAATTAAATATTGAAAGTATCTGCATTTAAATGCATATTAATTTAGACAGAATTAACCGCAGGCCATCAAAAAATATTAGATACTAGTGTGTTTACGGGTTGTAAATGAATATTTAAACGCTAATTACCCAACTTGCCTGCCTTGGGCCTCTCCTTAATGTCACTTGAAAAAGCACAATGAAATGGTTTTTTAATCTCTTTTTTTTTTTTGTTCTTGTTGTATTTCCTTGACCTGCATTATTCAGGAGGCAGCTCTCGCCTGCCACTTGCCCATCTATTTATTTATTTATGCATGTATTTTACATGCAACATTTCAATTAAATTTCAATTTATTTTTGCAAGCTCATTGATTATGCATGGCAATTAATTTTATGCAATTTTCGGTACGCAATATTTTCAATTAGCCGGGCAGATGAGAGCTGCTTTCGAAGGGTGTAAAATATGCTAACTAACTATCGTCCACTGTCCACTGTCACAGCCATTCGCCGTAATTAATACAGCCGGGGTCTTAGGCGGAGACTGGATGGCTTCGCCATGGAGGATTCCTAAAGTCCTGACCAGCCGGGAATAGAGATAGCACGAAAAGAGACTAAAACTGAGACCGAGACTGAGGCACAGGCATATTGAATGTCCGAGGAGCAGACAAATAGTTGCTCATGTGACAAATGCAAGGCCGGAGCAAAGGCAGAAATAAAGAGTTTGCAACAAAGGCCTGATGGATGGTGATGCGGGGGCGGTGCGCTGGCATCTAAAATTGCATTTAAATAATGAAAAAGGCTTAAACAAAAGGCCGGCCAAACAAAGGCAGCAAACTGCTGCTGTTGCTGCTGCTACTGCTGCTGCAACCAAATGGCCAACGAGAAGGACGAACGACGAACGACCAAGATTGAAAGGAAGGAAGGAAGTAACTTGCTGCAAATCAACAACATGTAAATACGGCCAGGCCAACGTTTGACGCTTGGCTAGCCACTGGTCTCCTCCTGCTCCTTGCTCCGAAGAGAATTGTAAATTACAGTTGCATTCTTTCATTGGAAAAATTCTCTTACTCTCACTCCCTGGCGCGCCTGGGGATTTCATGAATAAATGATAGCTCAACTCTCAACTGCTCCCACTCTGTCATCAGATACGCCACACTATACCCTATATATATATATATATTTTATACATATAGGAGAGACGGGGGGAAATTTGAGACTCACCTCATTAGCACTTTGTTTGCCCCAACCCCGGACCCGGACAATGCGGCGTATGCGTAATAAGCGTCACCACCGCCACCGCCACTGCCACACGAAAAACGATGCAAATAAGAAGCTAATTAGGCGCTGAATTTGATGCCTTTTCACAACGACAACGCCGGGGCAACACAATATGATAATGAATGGCCGAACTGTGGGGGCTTTCAGCTAGCCACAGCACGACATGTCCCGAAAAGATTGCCCCAGCCGGGAGGACACCCAGCCCGAGGGCAGGTCCTGGAACTAAGCGCCTTAAGGCAGCCACCACTGCACTCTGCTCCGATTGTTCTCCTCCCTTCAACACTGACTGTGTGCCCCGATAGCCCGAGCCGCGCTCTCATCAGCTGCCAGCCGTCAATTGTCAGTTGTCACTTGGCTGCCTCGTGTGGCCTGCTAATGCGTTGCGTTGCGTTGCGATGCGACGCGCATCTGAATGATGCAGCTGCCAAATGCTAGCTGTGAATGCCAACTGGCAGTGGCAGATAGGCAGCTCCTCCGCAGTTGCACAGTTCCACGGCTCCACAGTTCCACGGCACCATGGCTCACTAATTGCCACTGAATGCAACCCGAGAGCCGGTCTGGCAGGAGCTTAAAGGTCCTCGGGACAACTATGGTAACCGACTGATTGGGGCTTGGCTTCAGCCATTGAAGGAGCTTTCATTTACTGAAAATGTTGTACAGCTTCTGCAATGTGGACAACGGTAAACTTGAGCAACTTAACTTTATATCGGTTTTAAAAAAATATTACTCATACGACACGTATTTAAAAGAAGGAATTTCTACAATCAAGCTTGCAAATAAGCTGAGTTAAATAGCAAACATTCCTCATACTTAACTCTTTAAACGTTTTAATAAAGTTTCAAAAAGATTTAAAATCAATTAAAAAGAGATCCTAAAAGTAGGCAATACTTGTTTCATTTGCCATAGAATGCTTTTTGGCAACTTAGTACATAAGTGAACTTATTTATAGGTAATAGAATCTACTCTCTCTTCGTGCTGTTTTAAAAATAATCGATAATTATAAAAAATAAAGTAATGCAAAGATTTAAAATCAATTAAAAGAAAGCCTAAAGGTAGGCAATACTTGTTTCATTTGCCATAGAATGCTTTTTGGCATTGTTTAAACTTGATACATAAGTGAACTTATTCAGAGTTAATAGAACCTACTCTTTCTTTGTGCTGTACTGAAAATGCTATCAAATAATCGAAACTAATCGATTTGTTATCGATTAAACACAATTTTAAATTAAATCAATAGAGTAAACCTTTACTAGAAACTTAAACAATAAAGGCTTCTATGGTAAATCGAATTCACAAGCATAAACAAAGCTGAACAGAAATATTAATCGAAATTATTACGATAATTTCGTTCACTTTCGATTACCAAACTTTCCTGCTTATCGTCCCATAAAGCCGGAATAATTCGCAATGAAATGTGAATCCGAATTCGAATTCGTTGGTTCCATAAAGAATTTGTGCCGGACTATTGGCAGGGAAGGAATCCAATCGAAATGGCAGAAGGCAGGGGCAGGGAGAGGAGGCGACAAACCACAGTACAATGTCATTAGCGCATGTCGGTCTCCTCTTTCCCTCACTATCTGTGTGTGTGTGTGAGGAGCTTGTGTGTGCGCGTGGCAATAAATTTCCAATTTTCGTGCAATTTTCGAGGAGCGAAGATGGGGGCAGGATGCCAGGCAGCCCACCTATGGAGGTGTAGGGAGCCCAGCCTGGCGTACTCATAAATACATTGACCAATAACATAATTTTTGTTTGTGTTGGTATATTGCCAAATGACCTCGTTACCCCAGCAGCAAAATCACAGCCACAACACGACGACACTGCCGCAAAAAGGGCGACAAAGGCATATGTTGCCTTGGGTCCCCTGGCTGTGTGTGTGTGTTGCATGAATATATGTGCTCTGAAACGGAAGTCGGTCCTCGCTCGCAGTGCGGCATTATAATTAATGGGCATATTGGGGCTTGTGACCGAGCAGGAGGAGCGGGAGGACCCCCTAACCATCCCTTGCCCTGCGATTTGGGATATTAAATGTAACGATGCAAGCGGCGAGGCGAGACAGTTGGCTATGAATATGCCATGAAGTGTGTGACGAACCGAACATTTCTCTTCCAGAAAGGTGTGAGGTGTGTAGCTGCTGCTGCTGTTGCTGCTGCTACTGATGATGATGATCACATGCTATTAAACCGCAATACAATAGCAATTTTCAAATAAATGATTTATGGCCCTGGACATGACACACACAGCTGTGTGTGAGAGGAATACTGGCAAATGGCAAACTGCCGCAGTCCGTAGCTGCCATAAACCAAACACCAGAGACCGGAGACCAGGACCAGCGAAGCCAAAAAACCGAGAGAGAGTCCCTAGCCAAGTCAAAGCCAAATGCCCGGCGGAAGGTCAGACCAGGGGATAAGATGAGGTGGCGACCGTGAAGCCGAAATGGGGGCGGCGATGATGCATGGCCTTGGGTTCAGCAAGTCGATTTCCAGCGGCCAATTGTTCGTTTGAACAACTGCAGTTAGCCAGTTAGCCAGTTAGCCAGCCAGCCAGTGGATTAAGCCAGCCAAGAAATCACTTTGATTTCTTTTGCATTTTTCATGCCAACTTTGCCACTTCAGCAGCTCGAGCCTATAGCGAAACAATAAAGCAATTGTAACTGTCAGGAAGATCGATTAAACCTGTATTCTTGGAGCCAATTAATTGCCAAACAATCAGAGCAGCTTCTTCTATAATCGATATATCTATGCTGGCCTAATGCCTTCATTATTCCTAGTGCTGCAGGTGTGTTGCACTAGTCTCCTGGGCTGTGCATGTGCAACTCATTCTCAATTGATGAGAGTGGAGATTCTCAGGTGTTCTTTTCAGGTGTCGGGCTCGTCATCTTCCAGTTGGCATACCATCTCATCTATACACACGTCACGTGCCAGCTTGTGTGTTTGCGAGGCTGGCAATCTGTTGATTTGGCCACTTGGCGTACTAGGAAGCTGGGAAAATGGGTGGCAGGAAAACTGGGAACTCGAAAAGATGCTGATTCCTCGGAGCTACACACCCGCGCTATTAAGTCATAACATTTATATTTCTTTTTTATGCCCTGACAAATCAGCGCACAGAAGTGGAAGGAATGGCTCAAATGCAGGGCAAAGGGAGAACGAGAACGGGAACGGGAACGAGAACTGTCATTGCCAAGAAGAGGCAACGGAAGGTACATTCACCTGTCCCACACACACACACACAACCGACCACGTTGATGTCTCCATTTAGTGTGTGCGTTGTGCCCCATTGTTGCTGCTGTTGTAAATTTTAATGCAAAACTCGTTTATAAACAGACAACAGAGCAGGCAACGAGCCGAGCGAGTCTGAATTCAGCGAGAAAGGCAAACGACATCGTCATTTGCTGCTCAAACGTTTGCGTGACAGCACCACCCACAAGGCCACCCGAAACGACCCCCAAAACGCCATCACCCATCCCGAATCCGCTATTCCGGCGACACCCCAGGAGCCATGCCATCCTCATCCTCATCCTTCTCCAAGTCGGGCTGCCATTTTGACAGATGCCAAACGCAAAGCGAGCAGCAAAGCGCAAAATTTTTTATTTGTCTTCTTGTTGTTTCGCTTGGCTCGAAGGCAAATGGCTTAAAGTCGTCTCGAAGGGTCGAAGGACAAATACCCTGGACCGTGAATTAATGTTACAGGGATTTGCTGCCAAATCTTACTTAATTTATCTTATTCAGGTTATCTTCTTGATACATATGTGTGAATAATAAAGTATAAGGTAAAACTAAGAAACTATCTGCCATATGTAAATTTCGATAATAAAGAGTACACCCGATATCATTATCGATCGGTCATGAATGAGGAACTGCGATCACTAACTAAAGAACTACCTTGCGAGACAAACCTTAGAGAACAACCTTATGTGAGGAAGAACTAGAGAACCTTGAAAAAACCAATAAAGAGAAGATGTTGAGAGAACCAATAAAAAGAAATGATGCTGAGAGAACCAATACAGAGAAGATGTTGAGAGATGAATATAATAAATTTATTATCAGAAATTTCCGGTCGACTGATATAAAAAAAAATCTTCTTTTAAGATTTTGTGCATTCTTAAATTAAAACTTTAATATAAGACCAAAAATCTTAATATAAGCTTTAAAATTCTGGAATTACGAAACTATATGCTTCATTTAAAACACAAACAACTTTAAAAAAAGAACAAAAAAAATGCTCAAAAGAAGACCAAAATATTCTTGCGCAACTTTTGTAACCAAAAGGCTTAAAAATTGCCGAAAGTCTTGAACTTTTTTGTCACTGTACCACATATATTTGACACACATATCAATTATGTTTGCAAAAATATGGTTTATTTTCTTTTAATTCTGTTGAATAATTAGTTACAAATAACTGAGTAAATGAAATAATTAGCAAACACGACCACAAGTATGCCAAATACCGAATTCAATATTATTTACATTTGTTAGTATAAAAGTTATAATACAAGAATTCTACTGCAAATTTTTGGCATCTCTTTAAAGGTATTTATATCTCTAACCACTTCTATGAATAAAAATCCAAATTAAATTTTATTTAAATATTATTAATACACAAATTCAAAATAAGACACCCATATTGCTGACATGAATATCGGATTTTTACAGGGTATCCTCCCAACAATAACAGGAGGGGCACAAAATATGAAAAGGGAAGGGAGGGAGCAAAGTTTACGGCTTTGGCTTGGACTCGGACCGTCGTTAGTTGCTTTTTACGACTCGTAACCAACCGCTCCAGGATTCTCCAGCTCCAGCTCCAGTTCCAACTCCAGCTCCACCGCTCCTGCCGCGGTGTAGCCATAAAGATTAATACCAAGGACCCAGCGCCAGGGCCAGGGACATCCGGAGCGATAACGGTTGTGAGGTCATTGCAGTGGCTCGCAAACTGTGGCAATTGTTATTATTATTGCAATTTCATTAGACGAAAGCCACAAAAATGAAATAATTAATGGCAGAGCGAAACTGAAATAATTGCCAGCGATAATTGGCCAATGGCAGGGTCGGAGGACGAAGGGCGGAGGGCGCCTTTCGGCTCTTAATGATTTATAATTTATGGAATTGAACGAAAAATTATAACAATTAAATGCCGACTTTCGATTGTAATGCCAATCTAAGCGGTCAATTAATTACTAATAAGATTAAACAGCACGGAATCGAGCGGTGGGGAAAGTACGGAGCTTGAGAGCTGATAGCGATGATTGCTAAATTAGATAAATAAAATAATATTTTACTTTATTATTGATTCATTGGAAATTATTGTGCATTGAAAGCATTATGAAAGGCCGATAGGTTAAGGTTCCCAGAAAATAGTTGATGGTTTTAATTTCTATTGTTGTGGTTTATGTTACAGGAATATTGTTATATTTTACACAATGCGGATATAACCCTGATTATTACTTTATTATTATATCTAATATAGTAATTTACCGGGAGTTTCTCATATATATTGTATAAGAAATAATTATTTTAAGATTGTAATAGGAATAATTTCTGAAGTATTATATTCGGCGGCACCACAAAAGGTATCAAAACTAGGACCAAAAAATATATCCCCCAAAAAATGCATTGCATTCCTTTAAACGCCTTTTTAAGGATCTTAGGAACCAAAGTTCTTTTACTGAAAAATCCTAGCTAATGACTTAATATCGTTGGAAGTTTATACTTCTATTTACAATATTTATCAACGAATTTTTTTGATTACTCTCTAAAAAAGGACTAATATTTGTGAAATCCGCCTAAAGGCTCTTTTTAATCGCTGCAAACACTGTAATGATTTAATTTTCACTTTATTGTCAGTGAAATCGACAATGCAGGCATAAAGTTCCTTAGTATTTACTTTTGATTCGCTGCCAAAAAACTGACCCAACACGGAGACTGGCGAAGGTACGAGTATCCTCCGACTGGGACTTTGTAGTCATATCGGGGCTATGAAATAGGGAGAAACTCCATAAAAAGTTTTTGCAATTGCTTAAACGTGCCGTTCGGGCCGCATTATAAACCAGGGTGGCAACCCTCAACCGATATTCTCCATCCTCTCTTCCTGGCGACCTTAAAGGCTTTCAGCTCGAGTTGCATCGCCCGGAGAGAGTTGCGGGTTGCGGGAGGCCCTTGGATTTAGTTTCGGGCCGTCGTGTGCCACATTAGCCACATTCGGGGCTTCTGCATTTTGCATTGCCTACTTTTCGGGGCAGTCATTTTGGAGCCTTAATAACTTACGGCTCAGTGGCAGCAGAAACAGCAGCAAGAGCAACAACAACAGAAAAGTTTGCTGCATTGTTCAAGAATTGTTTCAATTTCCACATGCCACACTCGGGCTTCCCGTGCTGCAGCTTACAGATACACCGTGCCACACACGTACATACGTACAGTCACGACAAATGCGTACAGAGAGCGAAAATAAAATGGAAATAAAAGTCTCTTGTGTAAGTAGTATTCTCTCTTTAACGCACTGACATATGTGCTCTCTTTCGACTCAAAGAACAAGCTCTCTGCGATCAGCTTCACCCGCTTCAATGAGCGCGGGAGAGAGAGATTAAGAGAGGAGCCAGGTGAGCGAGCTTAATGCAAGCTTATCAATACTAACGGCTCATCATGTTAAGCTTAGTTTTACTAAAATTCCCAGTGATTTCCAATACAAATATTTAATTTAATAAAAAAAACAATATCTAGAACCTTCTTGATTTTTGTTTTAGTGTCTAAACACGGGATACCCACCCACAAGCGACCACCACACATGCATTGCCAACTGCTTAGCTATGCTGGCCCCTGTGCATGTATGCAAATAAGCAAAAACAGGGAACAACTGCTTGGCATAGAATTTCAAATGATCTAATGAAACAACAACAGCAACAAGGACGCACATAAAAAATAAGTAGAAGCAGGAAGCGGCTGAGGCGGAGCTGAGTGGCAGGAAAGCCAAAGGAAACACACAAACATCCTAATGTGGGATCCAACACAGCTGGCAGCAGAAGGGGTAGAGGAAGAGGAGAGAGAGGAAAAGGAGCGACATGCCAAGAAGAAAAAGCGCCCAAAAGGCGGAGACCGACAAGGCGAAAAAGGAAACGAAGAAAAAAGAACAAAGAGATACTTATCAGAATGGTCACATTAAGAGAAGAATTCAACTGGTGAGAGAGTGGAAAGTGAGTTGAAGATGAATGCATAGAAGAATTGACTTAAAAAGAAGAAGTAAGTCTCTGAAGAGATTTTTTTAATAGGCGGAAAGGAAAGTGAAGAACAAAGGAATATTTAACAACTTAACAGATGGAAAAATATCACATTAGGAGAAGAATTCAATGGGTGAGAGGGAAGAAAGTGAGTTGAAGATGAATGTATAGAAGAATTGCATTAAAAGAAAGAAGTAAGTCACAGAAGAGATTCTTCTTTCAGGCGAAAAAGGAAGTGAAGAACAAGGGGATACTTAACAACTTAACAGATGGAAGAAGGAGAAGAATTCCAATGGGGAGAGTGAAGAAAGTGAATTGAAGAATTACATTAAAAGGAAGAAGTAAGTCTCTGAAGAGACTGTTCTTCTAGAAGAAAAAGGAAGTAAAGAACAAAAGAATACCTAATATCTTAACAGATAAAAAAAAAGCGACAATAAAATAACACTTTAGGAGAAGAATTCAAATGGTGAGGGGTAAAAAAGTATATTGAAGGTGAAAATGTTGAAGAATTGCAATTAAGAGGAAAAAACAAGCCACAGAGAGAGAGACTGTTCTTTTAGGAGAAAAAGAAAGTGAATAACATATACTAATATTTATTCTTATATTATCAACATAACAGATGGTTAAAGGGCTTGCAAAATATCACATTAGGAGAAGAATTCAACTGGTTAGAGAAGAAAGTATATTAAAGGTAGAAGTGTTGAAGAATTGTAATTAAGAGAAAGAAAAAAGACTCTAAAAACACCAATAACAAACCGAATTAGCCTGAAATCGAGCTCACGAAATATTTATTTTTAATTGCAGCTACCTCTTTTTTTGACATATTCTCAAGAATTTTCAGATAACGAGCGAAGAGCAAGAATCCTATCCGTATAGTCAAGGTAAAAATATCGTTTTTCAGGGGAAAAACTTAAAACCCTTTTGCCACATCCTGCATTCGCACAGATATAAATGCAATCAAATTCGTTGTCCCCTCAACGAAACTGTGGAAATCTTGTTAAATTCACCATCGGTAACCGGGCGCCCTTTCGTTTGGGTTTCTGTTTTTGTTTCAGCCCAACCCCCTGCCCCTTAACCCATATCGCGGCAGCGGCAGCCTTAACCCGCCAATGGCCAACGGGGGTTTATCAATGCAGCGTCAGGCGACGCCAAAGGCGACGACCGAAAGCAGTTTGCGGCAAGAGGAAGCTGCTCCTGCTGCTGCTGGCGGAGACCGCAGAAACCGCTTTAGCCGCAATGACTGCGCTTGCCACGCCCCCATTGCCGCCCCTTTTGCCGCATCATGCACTGGAAACGGCACCACTGAGAGGAAAAAACGTGCTGCAAGCCCAACAACAAAAAAGGTTGCACACACACAAACATATATGTATATATATTTATAGCATGTCCTACAGGAATAAATCATGTCAGGAGTGAAGAGGGCGAAAGCGGGAATTTAAGGCCAGAAATATGGATACCATTGCGGGATTAATAGAGAAAAAAATGCATGTCCTCCGCTATGATTTCCATTAAATCTCAGTTAAGCCGCAAATATTTATACAATCGGAGTCGGAAATATATATAATTTAAGATTGCTATCTGAGCTCCTCTCTGCCTCTGTCCACATTTAAATTTATTCTTCAGTTTATAATTGCCTTTAATTAATATATAATAATTTTATGGTATGTTGCTTGTAAAACTGATTTATTAATTCCCTAACTATAGATTAAACAAGAAAGGAAGCTAACTTCGGCACGCCGAAGTTTCTATACCCTTGCAGATCTATCCCAATATAGTATAATATGAATTACTTTCATATTTATACAATTTTTAGAGTTTTACATTTTTTTTTTAAATTTTTTCACATTTTTACATGTAAAGTAAAATGTAATTTTTCTTCACGTTTACCGATCGTTTGTATGGCAGCTATATGATATAGTCATCCGATTCTTATGAAATTTACAACAAAATTATGAAAAAATATGAAATACTTGTATCTCAAAGTAGAAGAAATTATGTTGAAAACTGACACAGCTATAATTTTTTTTCTGAAAATTTCACGACCGTTCCTATGGCAGCTATATGATATAGTAGTCTGATTTTTATAAAATTAAATCTAAAAATCTGAAACAATATGGAAAGCTCACAACAGAGAGTTGATCAAGATATGTTAAAAAACAGTGAAGTTATAATTTTTTTTCAACAAATTTACGGATCGGTTGTATGGCAGCTATATGATATAGTCGTTCGATCTGGCCCGTTCCGACTTATGTACGAGTGAGAGTATATAGAAGACTATCTACAAAGTTTCATTCAGATAGCTTTAAAACTGAGGGACTAGTTTGCGTAGAAACGGACAGACAGACAGACAGACAGACAGACAGACAGACAGACGGACAGACGGACATGGCTAGATCGACTCGGCTGTTGATGCTGATCAAGAATATATATATAGAATATATTATAGGGTCGGAGATGACTCCTTCACTGCGTTGCAAACTTCTGACTGAAATTATAATACCCTGCAAGGGTATAAAAATGTATAAGCGTATTAGAATAAATATTTAACCATATAATATTTGCCCTAACAAGTATTAATTCTTTACCCTCGCAAGGTATTATAATTTTAGTCTGAACTTTGGAACACAGTGAAGGCGTCATTTCCGACTCCATTAATCTTAAAATATATGATTGATCAGTGCTATAAGCCGAGCTGATCTAGCCAAGAATGTAAGAAAAACAAGAAGTTAAATGTACTCATTAAAAAGTAAATAAAAAATATAGCAAAAAATTAATTTTATAATTTAATGCGCTATTTTTTTTACTTAAATTTTTGTCGAATTATTAATAAAGCATTTTGAAAAATTTAAATTACAAACATTAAATGTATACAAACTTCGGCGTGCCAAAGCTAGCTTCCTTACTTGCTTTTCTTTAAATTGAGCTGAACTATGGGAAATTCGTTCTTTTAATATTTTTTTTATCTTTAAAATTATACAGAATTATCATAGGACAATTTTACGATCTCTGGTCTCTAGATGACAGAGAATAAATTACTATGATTTTGCTTTTGAATACATGATATCTGGAAAACGTGAAATCTAACTAGCCTCCGTTTATACGACGCTCACAAATACATGAATTCATATTAAATAAGATGTCAAATCTGAAAAAAATGAGTGAATCAACAGTTCGAACCATTATGGTCATCTTTCATTTTAAGTTCAATGTACCGTTTTTACTGCAATTTACTACAATTCGTTGTTATTTTTTATAGGTTTTCCCACCTAATAAAAACACTGCTCAGTTCATAAATGTCTTGCGACGATTTTGTAATCCAAATTTGTGTGTTTCCAAATACATGCAATGCCCAATTTTTGCCGAATTCGTGAACTTGTTCTCGCAAAAACACAGTTACAATAAAAATCTAATACCGTTCAAAAAATCATAAGAAAAATTATTCGATTTAACCTGTATACCAGCAATTTTGTGGCAGTGTAAGAATTGCAGAGGAAAACCAGCACAGCGATGCGATTTCCTCGATTCGCAATTGTGCAAATGCAGTATTTGGTCGGAAGGGACAGGACCGACAGACAGGACCGACAGACAGGACCGACAGCCAGGACCTGCTCCATTGCAGATGGCGGATTGTGGCGGTGAAAGAAACAACTGGTACATCTTCCCTATTCCCTATATTTCCGCACCCCCAAATCCGTTCCCCTCCTTCCTCCATCATTATCATCGTCCGCACCCCCCGCGCACTTAGTTTCGATTGTTTAAGCCACTTAATTAACTCGTTGCGGTTTCTCTCTCTCTCTCTCGGCCAATGTTGTTTGACGACTTTTTGGCGGTGCCATGTGAATTATATTTAATAAGCTGCCACGCTGGCTGCCAACCCACCGCCGCCCGCTGCCACCCACCGCGTTTTCATCCATTTTCACCCATATTCCCGCCGCGTAACTGGAGCAGAAATTAGCACAGAAAAGCGCGCCAACCGAATGACAAAAGCAAGGGGAAGCAACGCAACAGTGGGGGGCAGAGGGGCGGTGAAAATAAATACGACATTCATTTTCATGGTGCCTCAGCCCCCCTCCCCTCTCTCGGCCAATTCACGGGTTTCCTGCAACGTGAAAACAGCCGGAAAATTATACGAGAAATGTTCCGTCCGGACGTTGGGCGGCCAATTGCCACTGACCGAAAAATCGAGTAAAATGGCAAAGACAAAGTGCAGCCGGGAAAGGGGGAAAAGTGGAGGGGCTAAGGATAAGGATAAGGACAAGGACGAGACTGAGACTGAGAATGGGGAGGAGAACCAGGCAAAGGATAGATAGAAGGCAGAAATAATATTGGTTTAGCTTCTGCATTTACCGCCATTGGTGGGTGGAGTACATAAATTCCAGGAACTCCTCCCTCTAACATGGCAGTTGAAATGGAATTTTCCCTCCGGAAAAATACACAGGAAAACACATTCCCCAAAAAAGAAGCTGGAAGCAGTAGTCATAGATAACAGATTCCTTACCATATTCTTAGCATACGCTATCTCACCCGAAAAACAAATGGCCAACTCACCTGAAAGGAAACAAAAGGGAAATGTATTTTGATTAGTTAAAAGGTAGAGCAGTTCTAGTACTAAATAAATATATAGATATATATTGTTTTAAAGCTAAATGTCATGCCAAATCAAGGTGGAATTATGTGGGAATTAAAGTTTAAAAGGGAGGAAAATGCGCCAAAGGACTCGCAAGCAAACAAAGGGGGAAATCAAATTCAAATACAAAATTGAAACCTGCCAAATGGCTGCAGGTAAGTTTAGCAAAAATGCTAAATAACTGTAAATTGCTATCACAACACTCACACACACATATCTGACTCAGTTTTTGCATAGTTTTTGTCTAGTTTTTGCCATGCAAATAAGACTCCTCACAGTATTTTGTAATTATTTTGCATTTGTCAGCTTTCCAGGGGGGGAAAGGAAGGATAGCCCCGGACAGGAAATTAAAATTAAAATGAGCAGCAAAAATAATGAACAACAAACAGAGTCCGGAGTCGAAGTCAAAGTTTGATAGACTCGAAACAAGTTTATGAAATAAAGCCCCGGCTTCCTATACTCATGTATCTATATATGTTTGCAGCTTGCTCAATTACCTGGTTTCCATTTTGTTACTGTTATTGCCAAAGCAACCAAAGGTTGCTGTTCATTTCATATTCTGGGGGCTTAATACATATTAAATTTTCTATGAAAAAGGGAAGGAACCCTTTGATGAAACTTAATTGTTGCAATGAAAAAATTCCATTTAAATTGAAGCATTTACAATATAGAGGTTCTCCTTGCCCTAATTTATGAATAATGTAGAGAATTTATGAGAAAACTGCAGTATTTTTCCATATATATAATATAATATCTGAAGGATCTAAGCCATTAGCCTGATTTGACACACAAATGCCACAGATGGTGGGCGCCAACCTCATTATAGCTCCTGGCCATCATGGGAATCTAATGGAATCTCTTATGACCGAAAAATGTGTCTACAAATTTGCAAAGATGTTTGCGCAACTGATGAAGCCACAAAAACAGTAGCAGTAGCATCAGCAAGGACATTCTGTGATATATGGGATAGAGATACATGTATATTTATATTTATATTTATATTTTGTATTTATATTTGTGTATGTTTCATTTAGATACACACACACACAGAGCCGTCACCCTGCTGGCTTCTATGCGTTATGATTATATCTTAATGAATGTTTTGGGGCCAGCACACATAAATCAAATTGCGAAAACGCCACAAGCAGTTGGACAAAAGGACAAAGGACCCGCCCCAGACCGGAGAGAGCCTACGAAAACGAGGCAAACAAGCAAAGGGCAGGCGAGTGGAAAGGCTGAAGAGCGGAAAAGTGGGAGGGCGGCGAGGAGGACTCCTCGTTCGCGTTGACGAATGCAAAATCATATAAAAACGCTCCGCTTCCATTATGGGGTCCTGCTAGGAGCTCCTTTAACGCACTTAGCAACACGACAGCTTGGCAAATGTTTGGCTTTCTCGTTTGATTTCCATTTGCTCCCGTTAATGTTGGTCAAAAGAAAGCATAATCTTATTTGCCTTCGGATATGCCTGTCAGAACGATCTTCCAGAGCGATCCCAGATGAGTGGAGGAGTTCATTGGGAGTTCAATGGAAGCCGAAGCCCTCGAGCTGCATGTAATTGCCCAAATCTTGGCTGGCTCCCACTTAACCCGGATAAATCCTCCACTTGCACTCGCTTCCTCTCTCTATATCCTTTTTAAGTGATATCTATGGACCAGCTCGCTTAATGGAGTCCTCGCTCCTGCCTCCTGCCTCTGCTCTTTCCTTTTTCTATGAGAAAACCCACGCTGGAGGGGGCGTCGCTCTGCTAAGCTTCAGTCTGAATTATGCACAGCTGTGAGTTATTTAAGCGTAAACTATACACACAGCAGGCGGCGATGACAACGTTGCGTATACGCAATGTCCGCAGCAGTGCCCCTTTTCACCCATTTCCCAGGCCTTTCAGCTGCAAATAGAAATAAATGTCATCTGCATCTGAGTGTGTGTGTTTGTAACTGCATTCAATAGATAAAATTCTTTGGTATTGTCAGCGTTGTTCGCGTTGTGTTGCAACAAATGACACAGGGCGAAACTATGCGAAAAAAGGCAAGCAACATACAGTGGCAAAAGAATCAAATAAATAAAACGAAATAAAAACGAAATAAAATCAAAAAAGGCTTCTGTGGCAAAAACCCAGAGAGGAAAAAAAAAATGGGAAGAAATGGCAACAACTTTTAAAACTCATTAAAATTAATGAAAGCCACGCACTTCAAGCTCAGGCCCAGAAACAAGAGGCGGGGGGGGCAGAGGCTTTCCAGTGGCTGCCACTGCCTCTGCCACTGCTTGGAGATGCACATGCAATGGCGCCTGTAATTATACAAGTGAGCAAGCATATTGCAACGGAGCCCCGCCAGAGTCCCCCGGAATACGTTGCCTGAAAGTTCATTAAAACAAATTAAAAAGCAGCAGAGAGAGCGAGCGCAAAAGGCGCACCGAAATGGGAAAATTGTCGGGGCAAACGTGCCGGAAACTAGGCAATAGCTTCCTCCCTTCAGCTCCTGCTGCTCCTTTTTGCTCCTTGAAGGGGCTGCTGCTGCTGCTGCAGGCATATCAAATGATAACGGCAAACAAATAGCTGAGATGCTGAGGTCACAGGAACAGAGGCGGGAAGGCCAATGTGTCAGGAGGTTACCACCGCCGGAGCCCAACTTCAACTTGAGGTGGTTTTTCCCGGGGGAAAATTACAAGAAAATTGGAGGCAGGCACGGACAGATAACAAGGAAATAGGAGCAAAAGGATACACTAAGAGTAAATGAGAAAGTGTAGTCCCTTTGGAGCAAACACTTTCTCAATTTAGCTGAACAAGCAGACGGGAATTTTGCAATTACTTTCAAAATGTAAGTAATTCAATTGCTTAATGAAAAGAGCGCAAAATATATATATATATGAATAAAAGTTAAAGAGTAATGAGAAGCAGCACAGCGACAAGTAAACAAAGATAAAAGCGAGAGAGAGCAAAGGAAATGCATTAAAATGGGGGAAAAGCCAGAACAGAGAGAAATGGAAATGAGTGAAAAGCAGCGGACTTTCCTAATTGATTTCAAAATGCATTTAATTCTACTTACAAGAAATGAGAGAACAGAGAACTTGGATTTTCCCCCATCTGACCGGATAGGAAATAGAATCTCTGCCTCGAGATTTACATAACTATTCCCCAAACGGATATTACGTATACGCATACACACACACATAGACTGTGGCACGTGGCAGGCCAAGAACAACCAAAAATCAATCGCATAAACTAACCATAGGCAAGGTCACACTCACAAACACTCACACACACTACTTCCCATGCATAATCGAGCAACGTCAAACAAAATTTCACTTGCCGGCACAAACAGAGACGTTGTCCAAAACTGACACTCACAAGGGGGGTCGTCCAAGGGGGCCGCCAGGCAACATTTTGACAGCAATCTGGCAAGCACACGAACACGCACAGAGGCCCAAGGAGGGGGTAGGGAGAAGGCTCTCCTCTGGCCACAATTACACACAGGACCAAGAAGGAAAAGGAGGCCGAGGTAATGGGTTCCGTAGTGTGTTGTGTAGTGTAGTGTGGCGCAGTGTAGTGTGTGTGCTGTTGCAGGGGCAAAGTCAACAAAGCGCGTAATTTACATTTAAGAACTGCCGCAACAAAGAACAGGAAGCAACAACAACTGGCAACTAACACGAACAATGCATTCGAAACGTTGCCGCTGTTGCAAGCACAGCACTCGGAGTGGGCGGAGTGGGCGGAGGGCGCGGGGCGAAGGGCAGAGAAAAGTGCAACACTTGTAGCTAAATTATTTAATTATGATAATCAAGAGATAAGGGTTAGGGGCGAGAGGAGAACCTGCCACATGTCTGAGAGTTTCAGAAGGAGTGGAAGCAACCCTTGCCTTGGAGACTTGAGCAAACTCCAAAGGGTTTGGGGAAGCATCCTAATAATTTGTTTAGTTTAATAAGTAACTCATGGAATTAAGTGGATTTCGAAGAGCCTCAAGTGTGAATAATTCGTGTTTCAAAGTTAAAAGTAAATACTGTTGACATTTATCGAAGTTTGGATATCTATTGTTCATTGTTGTTAGCATTAGTTGAGCTTATATTTGATTTTGTTATATGCTTTACATATTTCTGTGTTTCAAAAAAATGGAATCTGATCTCTCAGCCAAAGCTTTTATTTAAACATAATAAAATAAGTTATTAACAAGAATAATTTCAATTTGAAAAGCTTAAAATGTGACTCATTTTATAGTAATAGATGGTTTTTAGCATTTCTGTTCCAATATCATTGTTTCGAAATAATTCAAACTGATCCCCCAAAAACGAATGATAGCTTTGGTCACGAATTAATTACATAAAACGACGAAATAAACTGTTATCTTTCAATAATGCACTATATTTATTGTATAGATTAAAACAGAAGTAAAATTCTCTGCTTATTTCATTTAATAGGAACATTGTTTATGTAATTTATTTATTCATTGCAAAAATGTTGATTTTTGCTTTTGTGTTCCAGTTCCATTGTTTCAAAATGATTCAAACTGATCCCCCCAAAAACAAATGATAGTTTTAGCCTCAAAAATAAATTATATAAATCGACGAAATAAACTGTAATCTTCCAAAAATGCACTATATTTATTGTATAAAAATAAATTAAGAGCAATATGCTCAGATAATTTCAATTAACTAGGAATATTGTTTGCATTGATTTAATGCTAAAATGTTCACTTCTAAATTTGAGTTCCAATTTCATTGTTTCAAAATGATGCAAGCCGATTAATCGCCAAAAGGAACGATTAGTCTTAAAAAAACAATACATATTGGTATTTAAAAAACAAAAGTTAATATTCCAAGTCAACGAAACTAAATTTAAATCTTTCTGCGAACTGAAAATGTATTATTTAGAATAAAATGGAAATAATATTCCCACCTAATTTCATTTAAATGGCACAAATATTTCGCATTTTGCGACGCCAGCAAGTATGCAATGACTTTTAATTCGTTCTCGATTATAGCCTCTCCCTCTCCATCTCTCTTTCTCTCTCTTTCTCTTAGCCGGTTTCAAGGGGTTAGAAGATAATGGAATGCAAGCACTGTGATGCTAAAATTCCACATGGCCATGCAGGATCTCCGCCTCGGTCCCCAGAAGAATGCCTGACACTCGCAGGACGAGGCTGGGACACAGAGAGAGAGCTAACGAAATGCAAAATGCAATTTTAAAGCATACTTCGAGGGCAACGAGCAGAAGCACACACACACACACACATGATGAGGGCCATGAAACTACTTGTTTTTCTTGCTTCTACTGCCTTCTTTTTGTTACAGTTTGTTGGCGCTTTGTGGTGCGGCAGACAAGCGTGGATTTTAGCATAGTAATTAAAGTCTAATGGTTAACTGAAGCCGCCGCAGGGCCGCCCAACACACGCACAAGCACACGCACACTCGCAAATGAGCACATGAGCAGGGGAGGAGGGGAGCTGTTCTCCTCTCCTGTCGCATGCAACGCTGGGCTTTAATTAATGTCAATGCTTGTTGACAACTCTGCATGCGCCGAGGCCGAGAACGAGAGTCAGCGGCTGAATGTGGCAGAACTTTTTGCAAAAATTCATCTAAAATC
This sequence comes from Drosophila watanabei, assembly GCA_008042575.1. Classification (NCBI taxonomy): domain Eukaryota; kingdom Metazoa; phylum Arthropoda; class Insecta; order Diptera; family Drosophilidae; genus Drosophila; species Drosophila watanabei. The sequence goes on from VNJS01000667.1 coordinate 26,500, forward strand.
TAAACTCGGGACTCGGCAAAAAGATCACGGCCATGGGAAACCATTGAGACCGGAGACCAGCAAACAAAAAGCAGCAACAAAGATACAGATACAGATACAGATATATATGTATATGTTACAGAAAGAGATGTAAATGGAAACCAGAAATAAAAATTCCAAAAAGCAAAGTTCACAGATGGAAAAACTCATTTGTTGTGCCCGGCACAAAATTTTTCCTGTGGCAGGATTTTCGAGAAAATTTCATAACTTGGAAAAGGGAGGCGAGTTGCTGACAATTTCCCCAACCTTTGTGCATTGCGGTTTGAACTCCAACAAACAACAAACTTTGGCATATGCTTTGAATGGGTTTTGTGCACAAGCAGCTAGCCAGATTATTATCCTTAAGCTGATAAATATATGAAAGGAAATCCTTCTATTCAGGTAAAATGTATTCCTGTAAGCGATAATTATGTCAATTAAGGGAATCAGCGAGTCAGTGAGCCGGGGAGAGTGCAGCAATCGCATCATGAGTCCTTAATAAGCAATCTGTGCCTCAGTTGGATTCAGCTTCAGCCCTTCGAGGGACTCCACTTAACTCCACTTCACTTCAATCAATCAAAATGCACCTCAATCCCGGCATAATCCACACACACACACACGGGAGGACGATGTCATATTTGCCAACGGCTGAGACACACACTCACCGGTCGGGAGGCATTCATTATGCAGCTTGCAGCATGGGGCACCAGGGACTCCGTTCTCGGTTCTGGCAAGTGGAAAGTGGAAACTGGAAACTGGGTAACTGCAGCTGCAGCTGGCTACTGACTTTCGCAGCTCTGATTTATGCGCGAACACGTCGACAAGTCGAGGGACCCGGTTCCTGGCTCCGGAGCTCGTGTAATCAGCGCGAGGGCCAACGGGGCTTGTTGTCATGTTGTCGACTTTGCTAAGACAGAGCTTAGCTAATTGTGAAGACACTGAGGAGGACCGAGGGACGGAGGCCAAGACGAAGACAGAGACGTAGAAGGCCGAGAAGAAATCAAAGGCAAAAGCCGGAGCAAAGTTTTCGCAACAAAAACTCATTAATGAGCCGACAGCTGGCTGAGAAATGGGTCACAGACACACAGGATGACGCCCAGGATGTTGCGATTGCGAGGATGAGTGCCGGTCGTTGTAGCCGTTGAGACCCGTCAAGAGCTTGGCAAACAGTTGCATTCTAATGAAGACACACCCAGCACAACACACACACAGAAAATCAGTTGAGCTAATTAGGCCTGGACCGTACTCGTCCCGAAGGTAAGGCCAGCCAGCCAGCCAGCTGTGGATCTCGGCCAATTTGGCCATATTTTCCGTCTCAAGACTCTCGCTCTCGCTCTTGCTAAAATGAATTTAAATGCCTCGCAAAATGATGCCGGGCGCAAAAGTTTGAAGTGAACTTCAGGCCAGGCATCCATGCCAAGCGGCAGCTGGGTCTTGATAAATGCCAACTCGAGAACACAGAACAGAGGTAACGCTAGATACCTTCTATGGAATCTACAAAATGAACTCCCAAGTACCTGGAAAATATCAGAGGAAAGCATCATATGGAAATTGCATCTAAAAAAATGTAATACTAAACGGTAATTTACCTTCGGCATTATCACAAAACTTTTCAATTTGAATTTTTTGTAAATTAAATTTGGAAAAATTATGCGGAAGTAAAACCGAGCAGGAAAACTTTTTTTTTTTGCGGGGGATTTAACCCAATAAAGGCAAAGTTTTCATATATAAGAGAGAGTATGTAACAACTCCGCCTCCTGTCATTAGCTTTGATGAGATGACGAGGACGAGGAGCTCGACCCAGCTGATCCCTCGATGATCCCCGGCTAAGGGGCTAACTTTGATCTACGGTGGAGAGAGGGGAGGAGGAGGTCCCTTGGGGAATTGCGTAAGACTTGGCGTTGCCATTCGAGTTGCGAGTTGCCCGAGCCCGAGCCTCCTGCGGGGTATAATGAATTTAAATGTCGCACAAAAGTATGCTACACCGAAATGACATTACGTATACGCACGGCCCACGCGGCCACATCGCACATCCGCCCCGTTGGCCGAGGGCAAAGTTTACAGTTGCCAGTTTTGTGTTCCTCTTCCGCTGTCTTCCCATCCCCACATTCTCCTTCTTCTTTTTCCTCCTTCTCCCCCTCCTTCTCATCCGTTATGCTCTGTACATCTGTGTGCGTGTCCCTGTCTCTCCTCTCTCCGCGGCTGCCTCGCTACATTCAAATTCATGGCGACGGCCGCCAGGTGGCGGGCTGCATGTGTCAAACGGCGCGCGGCTCATTTCGGGGAAAATTGTGTGGGCGTGGTGCCCAGGGGGCGGGAGCGGGGGGTATTTCGGGCGGCAGAGTGGCGCATACAAACAACTTGCAACAACTTTGTGCAAAAGTTTTTTCCCTTCTCGCCATCGTCATCGTTGTCGTCGTCACAATTTGCGTTTTTTGCTTGCGCACTTTTTGGCATTACTTCAGTGCCACAGCGGCCACGCCCCCTCCCAGTCCCCCTCGCCTCGCCTCTCCTCTCCTCTCGCTCCTCATGCAAATAAATTCAAATATGCGCTCTGCGCCCGCAGGTTAAATAAATTTGCGTCGTCCTAGCATGCCATTCCCTACCCTACCATCCCCATCCCCATCCCAATCCCAGTCGCATCTTCCTTCCTTCCCGAAAATCCCATTTTCATCCGCGACGGCCACCTCATCATCATCATCATCCATCCGCAGGGCGAGGAGGAGCTGGGTCCCAGCTCAGGTTGCGCTCTCGCTCTCGAGGCTCCCCGATCTTTGTGCACTGAAATTTATATGGAATAGAATTAAATTTACACTGCCGCCCGGACCCACCACCCCGTGCCCTTTGACTCCACCGAAGCCATTTCAACTGGCAGCACATTATGCGGAATGCCGAAACAAAACTGGACTCCGGACACCCTGGAGGCACAGCGGCAGTGGCGTGCAGTTGATCCTGTTCTGGCTAATTTGGAGGATTAAGCTGGATCTGGGTTGTCAGCTACTAGATCATACAGCTGCAAAATATCTACATTTAATTGCTTAAATAATTAAATAGGTCAGGGGGTTTAAAACTGTATGATTAGCTCACTTTAGTGCAACGAAACATTATGAAACAGTATTAATATTGGTGAATGAATGCCATTTAGAAAAATATAGGGGCAACCATACCCTAGGCAACAAACATTAACACAGTTGAGCAGAATGCTGAGCAAAAATAGCGAGATGACAAGAATCCAGGGAGGAAAAAAGACGCGAGAGTAGTCCTGGAGTAAATGAAACAAGTAAGCAGAAGGACGAGTAGATAGAATACGTATAAGCAGAACGACGAGTTAGCAGAACGATAAGTAAGCAGAATGACGAATAAGCGGAAGAACGAGTAAGCCGAACAACGAGTAAGCAGAACAATGAGTAAGCAAAACAACGTGTAAGCAAAACAACGAATTATCAGAACGACGAGTAGATAGAACCACGTATAAGGAGAACGACGAGTTAACAGAACGATAAGTAATCAAAACGACGAGTAAGCCGAATGACGAATAAGCAGAACAACGAGTAAGCAGAACAAAGAGTAAGCAAAACAACAAGTAAGCAAAACAACGAGTAATCAGAACGACGAGTAAATACAACGAGGTTGTAAGCTGAAATAAAATTATTGACGGTGAGAAAAGACCGAAAACAGAGTACAACGGCAAGCAGAGAAAACAAGGAAAAGCCATGACAACAAGAGCAGAACGACGAACGATTAAGGAGCCAACGAGAAGCTCTTTAAGAATAAATTTTAAGAGATAAGGACGAGTATGCAACCGACGAGCGTACAAGCAAGCAGAAAGACAGAAAAAGGCAACGATGTTTAGAGCAAAATATCGAGTAAAGGCAACGAATAAAGACACAAAAAAAGAGAGGAAAACGACTAGACGCCAGAGCGAACAAGCGAGTAGAATTTTGATCAAGATTTCGCACTTCAAAAGCTAAATATTGTACATTATATTATTTGGTTATATGGTTGTATATCTTTTAATTCTTCTTAAAACCAAAAAAGGCAACAAATATATATTTAATTTATTTCCTTTTCAATTAAAACTAACTCTGCCGTTGAATGAGTGTCTCTGTACAACAATATTCCCTCTAAAATTGTTGTTTATTAGTCATGCTCCTCTCCCCTGCCGTAGTTGTCCACTTGCAATTGATATCTGTGAGCGGGGAAATAACTTATTCTAATTTATGGTAACCCCAAGCCGCCCCGGGCATTGGCATTTCCCGGTGCCGCGGCCGTATCTTTCACCTGTTTGATATAGAAAATTTACATATAAAACGGGGCCAGGCTGGGGTCCCGGGTACTGGATCCCGGGGATTTCGCTTCGCTGCCGAGAGCCCCAACAACAATATACATAATAAACATCTCATCAACTTCTAAGCGAAGCGGGCAGAAAAAAGATGTGAATACACTTTGCGACTCGAAATTGGAGAGGGGCTGTGTGTGTGGGGAGTGTGGCGCTTGTGTGTGTGTGTGTGTTAACCGGGTGGCAATGGCATCGAGTGGGAATTACGGGGGTTCCGGGGATGTGGATGGGCGGTAAAATTAGGCAAACGTTAAGAGTTCGAAAACCAGACAAACATTTCACAAAATTAAACACAAAACACTCACAAGCAAAACGACAGAAATCGATGGAAGAAAGATAAACAGAGGAAGGGCGAGATGGAAAGGGGGAAAACTGCGAAAACTGAGAAAATTCCTCTCTTACTTCCTTTAAACTCAAACAAGAGGCATCGCGTATACGCCGGGTCTTTCCACTGGGAAAAATTTAAATAACTCTTATGTTAATTAGAACTCTGTTTCTAACTGACATTATTTAGCTTTAGAAGTATAATTATGGTTTTCTTTAATGCCTCTCTGTTGATTTCGTATTCTCTTTAGTATAAGACAGCTTACATCTTTTTTTCCCGGTGCAGTTACCGAAAAGTATACGCAGTCATACGAGCTTGATTCAATAAACCCGAAAAAGGGCACTGGAGCGGATGCGGATGCGGATGGCTGGGCGAGGGGAAAAGGCACACCAGGACGAGGACGAGGACGCAAATCCCTCCTCTAAGCGCAAATGAGCACATATCATGATCGATGTGGCTGTATGGAGATGGAATCGCATCGCATCGCATCCCATCGAATGCGCGTTCTGCAATCGCTGGCTGAATAAATCGATTAAGCCGTCTTAAATTTTTCATATCCCGGCAGCATGGCAATCCCATGGCGATTGGTCAGAATGTCAGTGTGAGAGTATTTTCGCCCCCCTGCCCGCGCCTGCAATTTCCATAACGAAACTGAAAAGCCCCCGAATGTTGACCCAGGCCCACTCACTGGTGGTTGTCCTAGCAACTCTTCCTTTCCTTTTAGCCTGACCCAAAAGCCAGAATTCGGAGCACCAGCAGCAGTCGTCCTGCCAGTCCTGCCAGTCCCGGCAGCTGTTTGCACTTTGCGCATTTGACGGGCAAATGTTCCCCCACGGCGACTGCGGAATTATTTCCGATTTTTTACGTATATCGAAATGCAGAGGAATATATACACATATATATCCATCCATTTGAATATCCATTCATTCCCATATCCAGTCACTTGAGCAATTAAGCACACAACTGGCAAAGGATTGGATTGGCTATGCAGCGCGCAGCTTGCCACCTTTGCAGCTGTCACAAATCTCCGCAAAAATATGCCAAAAAATTGTTGAACCGGGACAATGTGCAATTAAATTTCAGTCTCGGCCACACCACGTCCTGCAAAAGTGACACAGATACAGATGCAGATGCAGATACAGATACAGATAGGGATACAGATACATATATCCTGTAAATGTATCTGCATGAGCATCTGCATCTGCATCTGAATCTGGAACCTGCATATGCGAATCAATCATGTAATGGCATTTCGTGTGGGAATACAATCCACTCAATGATTTATTGCCAGCACACACGGACACGCTCACAAGCGATTGAGCTTTTGATTTTCGAATTTTTGATTCCTGCCTGCTATCCTTGCTGCCTGCCTGCTATCCTTGCTGCCTTTTGATTGCCGGCAATCGAATATTAGGGAATGCCATGGAATACCTAATGTCCGGCTCTGAGGAGAATTTCAAATTTTACTTTCCATTTTCCGCTTGGCCTGGCCGCAAATTATTTAAATCTTTGGTCTACGCACTTTTGGTGTAATTTATTTTTGGGGCTTTCTCTCTCGGTTATTGCTCAGTTATGATTGCAATTTTTGGTTATATACAAGATAGAGCTCAAAAGAAAAGAGAAATTAGCTTGCACAAAAAATTAATTCTGTATCTTTTGTGTTTTCAATTCAAGTGTAATCAAAGTGTGTAATAGGACTTGGGTGAAATATAAATATTTGTATCTGCCTTTCTATTTAAAGTAGTTTTTTGTGTTGTTTTTTCTGTAGAATTTAAATTGGAGTTTCAAGACTTTAAAGTCAATTAAAATGCAATTATCCCAGCGAATAAACATCCTTCTTAGCCTGCGTTTCGAAATATATTCTTTACCAATTCACAGGACTTGGAAAGGATACTATGCCAATCGACTAACTCAAGCTCAGCTTCCTTTTCTATCAACAAGATGGCTGCGTACTAGATTCGAGAGTGGTTCCACTGTGGTTTCCTCGAAGGTGGTTTCATGTAGCTGCTCCTGGTTGTCGCCGCTCGACGTTGCCTTGGTTATTAAACTGCTCGGCACGTTGCGGTTAGCCAACAGCGCTGACGACGTCGTCGACTAAGCCAAATAAGCAATTTAAAAGCCACAATGTCAGAGGAAAGCCGGTTGGGTCTGCGGCCACGCAAGGACTTGGCTGCAAGGATACTGGCTGCCGGAGGAAGTGCCTCTAAAAGCAGAGCAAGTCCGAATACCACCAAGTTCTAAATGAAACAAATGAGTTCCCAGTCATATGTTCAACACTTTCTCTACAGCAAAGGTAGCCCTTTTTGAAGCTGTTAAAGTATATATTTAGTTTGCACTTTTTGTAAAAAAAAAGCCGCCTTGCTAACAAGCCTTGTTTATCATTTTTTATTTTTTTGTTTTCTTTTGTAAAAAAAAAACCCATTTAACGACCGAAACGATCATTGTTGCGAAATTCAATACCGAGTAAATTTGATAACTCAAGAAAACTCATTTTTCCCGGAATCTGGCCTATCCCATGGCCTCCCCTTCTGCCTTTGCAAGCCCGGTTTTTTGCTGTGACTAAAGTTCAGGCCCCAAACACAAAAAATAAAAATGTTTGGTGGGGGACAAATCAATAAACGAAAATTGCTGAAAATAAAAAGGAGACGCAGGAATATCACAAAGGGGAACCAGAAGCCAAACATACATACATACATACATAAGCTCGGCTCCTGCTCCGCCAGCGACTTTCATAATTCGAGGAAATCGCAGGAGGTGGCACAACGTGGAAGCTGTGAGGCAACTTTGCCTTTTGTTTTTGACGCCGTAATTCGCTTTTTATGGCCGGCTCGCAGCGCAGTCGACGGCGACAGCGACGTCGATGGAGATAATGCGGCAAAGGAGCAGGGAAAGGACACGGGACAGGGGACAAAGACGGGGAATAAGGATATAGTCCGGGAGACGAGCATTGGCAGGACACAAAGAGCTCAAAGTTTTGCTTTATTGTTTCTAAAATGTGCTAAAGCAAAATAAACAAAAGAGCCGCCAAAGACAGATGCTCGAAGCGAGGGCTGGGATGGTATTCCTGGATTCGGCATGTGCTGGATTCACCATAAAAAAACTTACTTGCTCGGTTGGTTGGTCCAAAAACAAAAAAGCAAAAAAAAAGGGGCGAAATGAAAACATCAGCGGACCCAAAGTCAACCCGAAAACTTAACCCCCGCCAAATCCTGCTCGGTCCCTCAGTATTTTTGTTTACAGTTTTTCCCAGCTCCCCGCTGCTGTTTTGTTTTTATTATTTTCTTTTTTTTTTGCTTTTTTTGGGACCATTCTAATGAAAACATTGCGTGAAAGTGAGAACTAAACATTAGGCAAACAAAAAGCCAACACACACACACGTGGAATAAAAAATATAAAGGCAAAAAAGGGTTCAACTCCTCGGGAGGAGCAAACAAAAACCCGGCCACAAAAGGGGAGACACATCGTGGAAACGTGTTTGTCATATGCAAAAACAAAACAAAAAACCAGAACCAAGGGGGTGGCAAGGTGGTGCCGGGGGGGGAAGGACTAAGCGAATGGCAAGTGAAGCGAAGACAGTAAAGTTCTGCAAGGATTTGCGGAAATCCTTGCCTTGGTCAGGTCGCATTTTTTCTCATTTCCAGCCGACGTCCTTAAACCGCCCCCCAAAGAAGAAGCAAAGAATTAATTACAAATATTTAGCAACGGGTGCGGTTGAAAGGATAATGGTGGGAGGGACAGATGGTAGGCAACGGAAACCCGATATCCTAGGTGGTATTTAACCTCAAACTAATCCCAGAGCCACGACAGAACGAGGCTTGAATCTTAAATTACCCAATGGTATAGGCAGACAGTTAACCACATCACAAATAAGGGATGTATGTACGTATTTCTAGGGGAAAAATCCTTCATATCGACATTAAAAATATCGATTTTGATGTCTTATCGAAAATATCAAATTCTTTCATATATCGAAAAAAAAAGGCAAAAAAATATGTTTTAATTGTGAAACCATTTTGACAACTCAACTTCTAATTAGCTTTAATTATACTTTCCAATTACTATTTTGTTCATTAGAGCAGTATTTTGTTATTGGTCCAAATTGGTATCTGGTATAGTTAAATATATAAAATCAATTATATAATAGATTAATCGATTTTTCCCAATTATGAATGATATTTATTTAATCAAAAAAGTTCCAACACTTCTAGGAAAGCGTCATGGAAAAGATAAATACATATCTTTACTTATTATATTTATGATTAATTATATTTTATAAATATATACAAATTTATTATCTAAGTTTCGCGTAATTGCAATATTTCCGAAACCATTTGAAAAGGGAAGAAACCCAAAAAGTTATTATTTTATTCAAATATCCATAGATAAAATGTGAAAAACAATAATAATAAAAATCTTCGATGATTATCCATACAAGATTTTAATTATTTTAAGCCTAAAAAACACAAATTTTTCTATAGAAAGTTATTATTTATTTATTTACATTCTGTTAGCTTAAAGTTATAAACTAAAGCTACAGTTGGGGGGCTACTTAGGCTTTAGGCTGACTGGTTTTAGAAACTTCATTTCATGTTTTCTTCTTAATGTATATAGAAAGAATTTTTCGATTTAATTTTAAATTTGTTAGAAAAAATTGATTCACAGAAAATCGATTTATTTCCAGCTGTAGTATATAGTGTATTTTATGTAGATCTATCGATCTATCGTAGAGTCATCTTGCTCGCACTTGTGACGCTGTCAAATCGTTAAAGAAATCTCTAATTAATGCGGATGTGTCGATATTTCAAAATTTGGCAACTAATTTCTTTAACTACCTCAACTCACGTCCTGTTCTTTAATATTATTTTATTAAAATAAAATAAATTTAATCCTTTAATAGATATTTTAGATATTTAAATGAATTCAATGCAAAGCTATCTCAATGTTCAGTTCTCGCCCCCATTTCAGGACCTTCTAGCTCTCACCAAAAGCTTTGTTCTCTATTTATTATATAAAATGAGGAAGCTTTGCATTCCAAGATATCCACTTGGCAATGTTAGGGTCCTTCATTCCTTGTTACGACATTATTTGCAATTTGAATGCAAATCCTGGCATATCCTGCCAGGTGGCTGCTGCTTGCTGTCGCCGATTCCTTCGTAATCGCTGCTGCTGGTGGTGGTGGTGGTGGTGCAGCAGCAGCAGCAGTAGCAGCGTGTATTCTGGCTTCGGTTTCGGTTGCAGGTCCTGGCCAGTGCGTGTGAGTCACACCGCAACCGGACTGGCCGCCCGCCCTCGTCCTTTGTCGGTGTCGGTGCTGTCATGTGTGACGCGTGGTTAAAAATTTGATATCCTTGAGCGACTAGGCAAAAACAATGCCCCAACAAAGACCCCTCCCCATCCCCATCCTTATTCGTGCTCAGAGGAAAGAAGGAACGAAAGACAAAAAAAAAAGAGTGGAGAGTATATAGAGAATAAAAAGTAATTTGAACGTGCTGCCTTGTGGGAGGAGCGAGGAGCGAGCCGAACTTGAAGGACGACAACAAATTGGATCGAAGACCAAGTCAATTGAGAGCCCCGAAAAATCAATGACTTGTGTGGGTCAGGGCAGGATATGCCCACACACACACTTGCTCCTGTCATACATAAAACTTTACTTTAGGCCCCAGTGTAATGTGATTTCAGCTCCCAAACTTAAGCCGAGCGAGCTCTCAGCCAGAACTGATTGGAAATTATAAATGAAAGGCTGCCGCCACCAGAAAAACTTGATTTAGAACGAGTGCCCGTCGTCCTTTGTGCTCTGCCCCGGAATTGTTCTTCATGATGATATCCAAGGGGATAACTCACAGTTTCCTTCTAATTTCGCAACTTGCAAAAGTCGCATCAAGTTTTATTTCCCTCAACGGCAGCTCCCTCTCCGAGTCCTGTGCATCGCCATATATAACCCAGGACCCCCGTTTCGCCGCCCGATTTAAAACGATTTATATGCCTTGCACGGAGCGAAACAGGCGGGCTAATGCACTGAGACAATTTTTAATTCAGTTTGATGAATTTCTAATAGATATTTTTTAGTAATGTATAAATTAAACAGGTTTAACTGTGAAACAAATGGCTTTAAAAGGAATTTTAAGGCCGGAACTCAAGTAAACACCAAAAAAGAAAAGCCAGGTGAGTGTTTTGTTCAAGTAAATCTGTGGTCTTTACTTCAAGGCTAGCCTCAATGGCTTTGCTTTTCTTAAATAACATTAAACAATGTTTAAATTAATGTATAAAATAATATAAATATGTTTATACTTCGAAAACAAGTACAAATCTCAGGCGAAGTCTGAAGTCTTTATGTTACTTCAAAATTAAACAAAGTATCTTTAATAATTAAATAAATATATGTACATACTTTACTACATCCAAAATAACTTAAGTTATTTGGTAAAATGTAAGTTTTCTTTAAGTGAGTCTACTGTTTTTTTAGGTTTATTATATACCATTAAACATAGCATATTAAAGGTAATATCATTACTTCAAAAAGGAATATAAACACCGACAAAGTGTATGTTTTCCTTTTTAATTTCAATTGCAAAGAAATATCTTAGAGCTCTCTGCCTTCTGCATTTCTCTCAGTGCACGCGTGGGGCCAACCGAAATGACCAAAGTGCAGTGGAAATGGGGATAATGCAGCAGGTGAATTGGTTGATTTGGGGGACAGTTGCAGGCCGGGGACTGGCTTCAATAAATAATATTTCTGTGCAAGTTTTGTGTGTGTCCAGTCGGGGCGACATTGCAGCCAGGATATGTGCCGGGATGCTGCCAGGATGCTGCCAGCCCTGGGGGCAAGGCTTCTTATTTGCTCCTCCGGCTCCTGATCCCGTCGTCCACGTTTTTATGGGCAAATGCAGTGGCATGTTTCGCATACCTCGTGCAACATAAATTCACTTACCTGTCGCACACACACACACACAGTCACACACACACAATGGGAAACAAAGACAAACACAGACAGGTGCAGGTGCAGGACACGTGTGCGAGCCTCGTAACCGTCGTTGCCGTTGGTTTATGGAAATTAAGCAGGTTTTATATCCTCGCAGGCGAAGCGATCTGAGGGGGCCGAGGTCATCCTGCTCTCTCTCCCTCCATTTCAACGGAAATGTTGCAAAAAAAAGGGCATAACAATTGCCACTGAAAATTAAGCATCCAGCAATATGTGTGAGAGGGGAAAGTGCAAGTTTCAGAGAACACTAAAGCCAAAAAAGTGGTTATTAAATGCAGGATTACCAACTAAAATATTTATACGATAAATGGTAGTACTTGCAGCAAGAAGTAAAATGCAGAATGCAACCGTTTTGCTGGTGTTACTCCGACCTTGCAACTAAATAACTCTGTAAATAAATGTTATTCGGCACAGAAAAGCCAAGAAGCTGCCGCACACACGAAGCACACTCAAAATGCACACCTCGAGTGTATATTCCACTTCGGTGCTGGCTCCACCAGGATGTCGCTGTTGTTTTTTGCCATTTGCCGAGCCCCCTTATATTTGGCCACAGCAAACATTTATTGCTCCTCTGCAATCTGCAGCAAGGTGGGGTGTGTGTGTGCGGAATCACCATACAAATGTAGCGAACAATAAGGACAACAATGGCCAGAACAGCAACAGAAACAGGAACAGAAACAGAAACAGAAACAAGAACAGGAACAGGAGCTGAAACAACAAGGACGGTGACGACGACGACGACGACGATGGCGACAATTGCAACGTGTCAAAGCGACGTTCATAGCATATTAGTTAAGCACACACACGGATGCATTCCGGCGCAGTGGCACACCGGCACACGGGGCGTATGCGCAACGTTTTTCCACTCACAGCTGCGTCGAGCGTCGAGCCATATGCCAACATCCGGACTTGGCCACGACGCACACTCACTCAATGTAAGAGGCAGAGCCACCCACTTCCCACCCCACCGACACGGCCAGAAAAAAGTCACCAGCCAGAGCATCATTTTATCCTTTGCAAAATATAGTATGATTTATTCAGGGATAAGACACAAATCCCATTTGCAAGAGTTTCAACAACTCAATATGTTCGACATTTTATTTTATTTCCGCTTAGGTTGCAAGCTATTTCTTTTCAGTGCATTTGGGGGGGAAACGAGAAGGCCCAAGGAAATGGACCATTTTTGAGCCCCCTTCAAGTGCAGAGGAATCGGAATCGGAATCAGAATCGGAATCAAAATCAAAATCGGCACAAGAAGTGGACCAATTACCAAGGAAACTCGAGTTCAGTTCGGCAGCTGTTGCGGTCAATTATTGAAGCCTGGCGGCGACCAGGCCCTAGGACACACTCCAGATTGTGCTGGGACGTTGGCTGGATATCGCGATTATCGGCAATTGGAACACTTGACAGGAAACTCTGTCAGACTGACAGTTAAGTTACCACTGCACTTGGAATATTCAACTTCAAATTCAGGTAAAATATATAATAAATTTACAAAATTATTTAGCAAGTTACAATTTAATATAAACTTGTTGATTTACCTAAAAGTTTGCTTAAATTGCTTCCATGTTAACTGGAGTTACTTAACCGTGTGCTGGATCGTTAGGAACACATCTAATTAGCAGTTTCCTCTGCCCAATCAAAGTCCTTTTTGTGTTTACACACAATATATGAGGTATATACACACACATAAACATATATACTACTATGTGCACATTTAGTGTGGCAAGACAGACTTTCCTTTACTTTTTAGTGGCAATGACAACGACGCCGTCGAGTTGGGGCTGTAACCCCATTAAGTCATTTACTGTCAAGTCGAAAGCAATGACTGACACCGGGTTTGTAGCTTTTTCGGGGTCGCAGGAAGCGGGTGGGGGAGTTGAAGAAGGATTGAAAACTAATTAGTGACAAGCCAATGCAGCCATCAAGTTAATGCAATCAGAGACGAGGGGCAGAGACTACTTTGGGAGTGAGTGTGTGTCTGCGAGGGGGACTAGTGTAAATACACTTCGATTAACGCTAAATTAGCTCTCGCTGAACTGAACTCAACTGAACGGATCGAACAAAAGCCAGAACTGTCTGTCACAGGACGGTTGGGATAGACTGGGATGATGATGATGACGATGACGACGATGAGAGGGCTATGATGACAGCAGGCCAGGCTCTGGAAATGGAAAATGGGAAGAGGGAAGTGGCAAGTGGAAAGTGGCTGTGGGACTAGGGCTGGGACTCACTTATCTTACCACTGGCTTGGCTCTTTGTGCATTGTCAGCCCCATTGGCCGTGGCGTGGCGTCCGATGCATTTGGCTATGATTCACAGCACAAAAGATGCAGCAGCAGCAGCGGCAGCAGGCTGGGATAAAAACTTGTGGGTAGCGGATAAATAGATGTATAAGCGGGCTCTATCTATACTGAGCAGAGAGGACACACTGGATACTGGGTACTGGGTACTGGGTGTGTGTGTGTCTGGCAATTTGCTAGGCAAGCGAGCTGACAAAACAAGTCCCTGACCCCAAAAATGTAGGCAACAAAAAGCGCTGGCTGCTGCTGCTTTGTCAGCTTCCCCATAATACGGCCAGCCGAGCTATGCTAATAACCAATATTTTAGAGCCAAACCGCCGTCTGCCGTTGAAATTGTCGCCGGCAACAAAAGCAACACACACATGTCTATATATATCTATAAAAAAAAAGAAAAGCAAACTTTCCGCAGATAGCTGAATCATGGCGCAGACAAAGGATATATATATAAATATATATGGGGGATGTGCCCACAGGAAGTCGAGGATGGGTCGGACGAGTGTACAAGGCATTAATTTAACAGGATAATTGAAAATGAATAGTTGCATGTGGCGACAAGACGTGGAGACAGTAAAGGACGGGATGGGACAGCATCCGGATATGCGACAAATCAATGCGGAACCAGGAAGGGACCGAAGATAATAATTTAGGGGAAATTTCCCTTGAGCCAAGACCGGGATGCACGGCTTTAGGGGTTTCTTTATGCCACCGATGAAAGTAATTCACGAAAGTCGGCTTCATTATGCAGAGACAATAAAAAGTATGGATATTGGGGGTATTATGCTTAACAGATGGGGTAAAAATTAAAAATAAATTGTGGATAAAGCTGCATTAAACTCCCAGTCTAAAAGTTATTTATATATATATATTAATTTTTTATAGTTGTACAAATCAAAGGAGTTATTGTACTAACATCTTATAAATAATTAAAGCTATGTTTTGAGGACTCATTTTGAGACTCAAAGTTGTAAAAGTCAACTATTTACAAGAGACATTACTCAACTACTTGTACACCAAAACTATACCCCATATTTATATATATTTATAGATGTAAATGGTGACATTTCATAGCTTACCTTTAGCCACAAGCTCATGTGCTTGGTGGTCAATGGGAGTATTGCCTGGGGCTGCGATTTTGAATCGATTAGTTGGTTTAGATTTTGGTTTCGGTTTCAGTTTCGGTTTCGTGTGGATCGTGTTTTTGGGGTTTATTTGGTTTAAAGATAATTTTACATTAAGAATTGATAGTTAGAAACACTTTAGGTTTTGGATGAATATAGATATAGATTTAGATTGGGTTTAGGTTTTCGATTTATTCAGCTGTTTGTTTGTTTGTTTGTCTGTCTGTCGACTGTAGTCGCTGGTGTTTCTGTTCAGTTTTTGGGCTTCTCGCTTGCCGACTTCCCAGTTGGGAATTCGAGTACAACAAAATTGAACTTGGCAAACAGAATACGAACGAACGAACGAAGTAACGAACGCATCAAACGAACTGGGGAACTACGAGAAAAGAGTAACGAGTAATGGAAATTAGGTAACTCTATATTCGGTATATTCGATCACTTAGTCTGTGTGTGTGTGGTGTGTGTGTGTGTGTGGTTGGTGTGCGTGAGTGCGGCATTAATGCTTTGCTGCTTTCTGTGTGTTTTCTGGACGAGTGCGGCATTCACAAACAATAAATCGATCATTTCGATGTCTTGAGGAGCATGCAGGTCGACTAAGAAGCAGGCAATCGATCGATAGTGTGAAGTTCAGAGTTGGGAGTCTGGATCTTGGTGGGACAGTTGGGGTTCCAGTCAGCCAATCAGTAAAAGTTTTCGAGTGCATCGTCTTGAGAACTCCTCCTCGCTCGTCGGGGGGCTTTTCCCAGACGATTTTTCCCAATTTACAAAGACTTGGGTTGGGTAAAGTTTTGTTTTGTTTGGCGGGAGAGGTTAACAGAGAGTGGTTGGGGTGGAGGGTAAAAGTTTAAGGCATGTTTTAACTAGACAGGAACAAGAAAGACAGAGAGAAGTACAGAGAGTAAGAGAGAGAATGAAGAGGCAGACCGAAATAGTATACAGTATAAGAGAGTGGAATGTGGTTTAGAGTCAAGTTTTAAGATTTTCAAGAGTCTAGATCTAAGGTAAAGAAACATAACAAGACAAATCGGTAGGTAGTAACGACTCCATCGGTTGTTCTCCGGGGGGGGAAAGCTACGCTAGAGGTTCTAGGGGATGCTATATATGCTTATATATAGTATATGATAATGGTTGTACGGGAACGAACATCTAGTAATGCATTTTGAAGGAGCTCACATTTTTCGACTGACGACAACATTTTGGAACGACAAAGTGGACACGGAATCTGGGCTTTGGGCTCTGCCTTTCTTTCTTTTCTTTTCTTTTCTTTTCGTTTCTTTTGGTTTTGTCTTCTTCTTTTATTGTTTACTGTTTACTCTTTACTGTTTATTGCGAAGTGATTTAGGCTGACAGTTGGTGGTTGTGGTTGGTTATTGGTTATTTGTTCTTGGTTCTTGGTTGGTGGTGGTGGTTAGTGGTTGTGGTAAAAGTAGTAGTTGTTGTTGTAGTAGTTCTAGTGGTGGTGGGCGGTGGCATTAGCGGTGAACTAGCGGGCGAGCGGTGAGCAGTGAAGGCGGTGAGCGTGAGGCGGTGGTGAGTGCAACGTTTGTTCAGCGCAGTTCGCACTTCTCTCGGTGTTCTCAGTTCACTTATTGTCTTAGTTCAATGTTTTTATATTTATCTTTTTCATTTCTCTAATATTATTTCTATAGTTTATTAACAGCTCCTCAAGGTTTCTTTGTTTTCACACAACTTTAAGGCACACAGAACAACGGTAAACAAGTGCCAATGACATTAAGGGAGAAGGGGTGGAGTGGGGGTTGGTGTTTTGGCGGTTTGTTGTATGGCTGCGATGACGTCGACGGGAACGGCAATAGCAACGGCAAGTGGTTGTTGGAAGTGAAGTTTTTGTGAAGGCAACACAAGGAGCGTGGAGAGTGGAAAGTGGCGTGGAGAGTGGATAGTGACGAGCACGAGCGGGGTGTGCGAGGGCGGAGGGGGAGCGGCACGTTAAAGAAAAACGAGAAAAAAAAAAAAAACAACCCTCCGCTTGACAGGCGCTGCTGACTCAGAGCGAGAGAGCAATAGCACTTGACAAACGAAACAACCGAAAGAAATACACTAGAAAATAACAAAAAAAAAAGAACACATAATAAACACTCACGCACACACATTACAAAAAAAAAAAGTCATAACGGGATCACGCAGAGTAGCAATCGATCAGCTGTTTGTGAACATTTCGCTGCAATTTCGCATTTCTTCGTTTTTGTTACAAAGTAAACTGAGTGTGTGTTTGTTATTATTCGTGCTGCCACACACACCAAAGACACACTCGCAAACACACGCACACTCATACACACGCACACACACACCAGCAATCGCACACACACACACGCACACTGAAAGCACTTGAACACTGAAAAAAAAGTAGATATGACTAGGAGTGGGGAGCTCTGCTCCTTGCGTACGCTTGCGAACTCGTGACTCGTCGACAACGCGTTCAAAGAAGGACTAAACATGAACGAACACGCGCCCGCGAGGAACTGAGTGGTGCGAAAGAGATGGTGGCCCAGGAGCAGGAGCGTTCAGAGCTGTTAACTAACAGCGGGACAAACAGCGCTCCTGTTAAGCTTAACCCGCTAAGCACTTATGCGGTCTCAAAATTGCCAATGTTAATGCTATAAAAATAATTAATGCTAATTAAAAAATATGTAAAACACATATTTACTCAATATAAATCATAATACAACATTTTCTAAGATTTATCTCAATAATTTTTGCTTTTATTAATTTAATAAATAATAATAAATAAAAAATAGAAAATGCTCAAATCCACTAACATTTTTAAACGATATTTTTTAGATTTAAATGCCACTTAATCGAAATTTTAAAATAAACCAAATTGATTGAGTCGCAAGGTTAAAAGTGTTAAGCTGCAAAGATTAACAGAAGTCATGTTAACAGCCATGGAAGTCAACAGCAAGAGAAATGGCTCTCTTTGGAAAACAAATGAGGAAAGAAAGAACGGACGAGGGAGAGAGAGAACAGCCGTATGTGGAAAGAGCGCGACAAGTGGCGGTCAATTTGAACGGTCTCAATTTGAGCCTGGCAATGTCAGCAACGGTGTGCAAATAAAGCCAACGAAATATTTTATACACTTTGGATATTAATTGCTGGCACATTTTTTAAAAGACGAGACAAACTCTACGATCTTATTTGCAGACCTAACCACCATACTCTCTCGAACTGTCTCTCCCCCGTCGAAAGCTGGCTGGGAAACATGTGACTAATAAGGGAAACTCATTTTTGGGCCTGGCAATGTTGTGCGGAGCAGACTTTTGTCTGCAATATTTTGACATTTCGAAGGGCAAAAGAGCGCAGGAATTGAGTGTGAGAGGAGGAGGGCGGGCGGGGATGGTGTTGCGGGAGTCAAAATAATAAAAATTTATAAATTGTGAGTGCTCGCTCGCTCTCTCTCTCTCTCTCACACTCACACTCGCTCTCGGGGGGCCACTCGTGCTTGCTCTCGCTCGGAAAAGTGCGATTGCCAAAGACATGTTGCTATACGTCGACGCATGTGTGCGTGCGTCTTAAATATTAAAGCATACTTAAGTGCGGCAGCATTTAATTAATTAGCACTTTTTACAGGATATAATCAAGCATCGACATGGAAATCAGGCGTTTTGAACAACTGGCAATTTGTCAATAAAGCGAGCACTTTATATAATAAGTACTCACTCTCTGTCGTTACCCGTTATCCGTTACCCATACACACACATACACGCACGCACACACACATACATAAAAAAAGTACACACACAGGCGCACGCACACCAACTGACTAATCGGTCGAACACGCGCGCGTTTATAGGCCGCAGACAAGATGTGCGGGGAAATTGAACTTTCGCGTCCCGCAATTATCGTAGAAAATTCGCAAAAAATATGCACATTATCTGCCGTTCCGTAACACTCGCGGAACTTTTTAGCACTAGTCCTTGTCGCCTGTTCTCGCTACCGTATGTCCATTTATTTATGCCGTTGCCTGGCGCTCCGCTCTGCGTACCGAGTGGAGGGGGGGGTCTTTCCTGCACTGCAAAGCAGGTCTGTCAGTTTAGCTTCTGTCAGGCTTAATCTAGCATATTTAAAAAAAGGGAAAAGCTGTTACGATTTGCAACTAGCTTGTTGCCTTGAAAATAGCTATTTTAATATTATTTATTTAACTGCATTCGTGACATCAACGTTTTATTTTATAAGAAAATTTGTCTTAAAATATCGGAGCTTGTTCCTCTTTTTTGCCATTGTTTCGAGCTTAAAAAAAGTCTTGGGTTATTGAAAATATTTAAATATTTTGTCATAGTGAATATTGATTATTTAAGATATGTATAATATTATATGATATCCTGCATTGGGCGGTAGCTTTACGTTTTTAGTAATATTACGTTCACATTTTTAATTTTTTTTCTCTTAAAATCTAGCTTTTTCTAGAACTCATTAACTGGCTGCACTTGACAGCAATAACGAAAACGAAATGTAAACAGCTGCTCGGAGAGAAGAGAGCGGCAGAGGAAGGGATGCCTTTTACTGAAGTCATGCCTTTTTGACATTTGCAAGCGTGCCAAAGAGCGCGAGCGAGCGAGAGGGCGAGAGTAACAGAGCTGCAGAGAAAGTAAAACTTGCGCAGGCGCATGAAGCAGCAGGCCTCCCACCAGTGTGGCCAGTTTGGTGGATTTCAGGCTAGATCTGGCACATCTGAAAATGGAAAACATTACAACATTACATTATATAAAGCTTATTTAAATATTTATTTAGCATACTTTAGCAATACTATATTCGTAACATCAACAATTTATTATATAAGAAAAATATTGATACAATACGTTATTTTTTTTATTTAAATTAATTTAAATATTTATGGACATGGTTTATTTATATCATTTTTACTATTTTAAATAACTTTTAACTTAATACGAATGGAAAATAGTTAAAAGTTTTAACTTAAAACACGAATTTAAGCTAAGTCCGGCCCACCAATTTTTTATTATACCCTTGCAGGGTATTATAATTTTAGTCAGAAGTTTGCAACGCAGTGAAGGAGTCATCTCCGACCCTATAAAGTATATATATTCTTGATCAGCATCAACAGCCGAGTCGATCTAGCCATGTCCGTCTGTCCGTCTGTCCGTCTGTCCGTCTGTCTGTCTGTCCGTTTCTACGCAAACTAGTCCCTCAGTTTTAAAGCTATCTGAATGAAACTTTGTAGATAGTCTTCTATATACTCTCACTCGTACATAAGTCGGAACGGGCCAGATCGAACGACTATATCATATAGCTGCCATACAACCGATCCTTAAATTTGTTGAAAAAAAATTATAACTTGACTGTTTTTTAACATATCTTGATCAACTATCGGTTATGAGCTTTCTATATTGTTTCAGAATTTTAGATTTAATTTTATAAAAATCGGACTACTATATCATATAGCTGCCATAGGAACGGTCGTGAAATTTTCAAAAAAAAAATTATAGCTTTGTCAGTTTTCAACACAATTTCTTCTACTTTGAGATACTAGTGTTTCATATTTTTTCAGAATTTTGTTGTAAATTTCATAAGAATCGGACGACTATATCATATAGCTGCCATACAAACGATCGGTAAACGTGGAGGTAAAGTACATTTTACTTTACATTTAAAAATGTAAAAAATGTAAAAAAATGTAAAACTGTAAAAATTGTAGGTATATGAAAGTAATTCATATTATATTATATTGGGATAGATTATAATTTATACAATTGGAATCTGCAAGGGTATACAAACTTCGGCGTGCCGAAGTTAGCTTCCTTTCTTGTTACATCCTGTAATTTCCGTCCTTGAGGGTATTATAATTTTATAAAAATAAAATTGCGCACGGGATATTCGTACGCATTCAAAGTAAAAACGTTAAGAAGGACACGTTTTTTTCCAATGAAAGGTTTTACATAGCTACTTATTAGCCTTTTTATTGGTGCATAGACTAATTTTGGGTAATTTTGATTTTACTTTAATTACAAAATTTATTTGACCAATTTAAACGACACTTTCTACGAATCCTGTTATGTTAAAATACAAGGAAGTAATGTCAACTTTCATAACATTATATTTACACAAATAGATTTGGTTGGATGTAGAAAATTAATTTCCTTTACATTTCGAGACAAACCTGATTGTTTTGTAAATCGAAGGAATCATGTAAAAGTAAAAACCGAAGTGCACACCGATTATCGTTTTCAAAAACAAAAACGAGATACTAAATTGCAAACCGAAGCTGGTCTATATGATTCATATTTTAAATTGAGCTTTAAAAGCCCGACAAACGAAACTGTTGCAAGGATCTGGAATCCGAAGGATTTTTCTGGATAAGCCGAAGAGCTTTCCCATAGCTAGCAAAGTTCTGAGCTCCCAAGTTTCATGGAAATGCCACGAAATGAAATTTGAAGGGATAGAACAGTACTTTAAGATGTCGAATGAATTGTTTTACAAAACAAACCCGTATTGACGATGAAGCTGAAATATCTTGATAGCCTGACTTAAAGGAACAAATCTAAGGCCAGGATCGAGCTAAGCGCATCGAAACTCTTCGGAAAAATGCATTTTATCAGCTATATATATATATATATATATATATATAATTAAATATATATTTAGGTTTATTCTAGAAGATATATATTTCCATTGCAGCGGTTTCTAATATTACAAATTTACATGGCGATCTGCGACGTATTTCGCCTAACTGTTCAAAGTTAAATTACGAGCTTTGAGCCTTAACTACCCAAGAAAAAAAATTATAGGTTCTAACGTTTATGACACCGGAAATTCCTGTGAAAGCTCGTCATGCAGAGCTGTTAACGGGAGTTGGAATTTGACGGATTTTTACTGGAAAAGCACAGGAGCTTTCCGGTAGCTGGCAAAGTTCGACGTGGCAAATACGTTTAAGTGCAACCAAATACCGCAGAAATAGCGCCCAAAGGAAATCCAAATACCGTCTAAATGGGTTTATTTTTAATTAATAATTTAATGTAATGTAATGTAATAATGTTATGTACAAACAAGTTACTGATCAAATGTGTTCCAGTGGACTTGTAATTTTTCTTAAATCTACAAAAATATTTGTTTGAGTGTGAGTTCTAGTTTAATTTGAGAGCTTCAAGGCTTAACTACCCCTAAAGCTTATTAAAGGATTCTTTTTATGAGACACCGGAAAAGTACTTTAAAAGCTCGGCAAACAAAACTGTGAACGGGAGCTGGAATCCGATGAATTTTCCTAAAGAAGCACAGGAGCTTTCCAACAGCTGGCAAATTTCTGGGGCAGAACTGAGACACAGATGGCGCTAGGCAGCCTTAAAAACAAAAGACTTAACGTTTAAATTTTATATTAATAAGTAAAACATTTTTTGTTAATTATGAACATAATACGGATTAAAATTTTTGAAATATTACATGTAACTTAATAAAAATAATCAACAAATAAATAAAATATATAACAGATTTTATTGAAAGTAATTATATTTTTTATATAATATAAAATAAAAACAGTAACAGTAATAATATAAAACAGTAACTGGGGTAAAAATATGCTAGATAAATATAAAGAAAAAATAATGATTTATTGATTTAAACTAGAAGGAACTAAAAGTCTTTCATAATAATGCTCTTTTTTCTCGCTTTAAGTTTATATTTTTAAATACTCCTTGGTAACTATACTGCTGATCCTTGTTGTCTAAAATCTTATTGCTTCTGACAAAAAAAATTGAATAATAAAAATCCTTAAAAATTTCTATCTTCTATTTTCATAAAGGGTCAAATAAATATAAATATATAATATAACGTGTTTATTTTAGACCGAATTTGTCATTTTAAGCCTCAATTTTTAGTTGATAGAATGATTGATTTAGCATTCATTCCCAGACCATAGAATTAAATTTTTGGATATTAATGATTTTGTCAGGGTTACTTTATTTGTTTGCAAATTAAGTTTAATAAATTAATAATTAAATACACGCACAAACATTTTTTTCTAGATTTAAGCCTTTGGATCCGTTTGTTATGGCATTTTTATGGCGATTTTAGATACAAAATTTTATGAATGCAGTAAGTCAATTGTGTAAACTTTTTAGTTTTTTATATAACCGAACCATTGCTTAAATATTTTTTTAAATAGCAACAAAGTCAAATAATAAGAAGCGTTATTTTGAAGGAGGTCTAGACCGGGTTTCTTTATTGCTCACCTTCGGCAGAGGCCTACCTGAGGCCCCGTCGCTCCTGCTGGCATCCTGAGCCTTTTCAGCATCCTTTGTGTAATTGCACGTTGCGGCACGCGAAATTAAACAGAGATAGCTGGAGAGGCCCCCGGAGGGGGGAGGGGGTCGGGGGATGAACAGATAATGAAGCCGGCGGAGGAGGTGAAGACCCGGTGGGAGCCAGAGCTCGAGGGGCTGGCTAAATGCCGAAAGAATGACAAACGCCCGGAGGACGCGGTACCCGCTTTCCCCCCCGGAAAACTTTTCCAAGGAGCCGGAGGGGGGGCGAGTGTCACATCTCCGGCGTTGTCTATTGTTCCCAGAAGTGTTTTTATTTAGCCCGGCCAGCTCTCGAGGACCAAGGAGCTCCGTGCTCCTCCTTGGCATTTTCACAGAATTTACGTTTGTTTTATTATCTTTTATTATTGCCTTTGCCGCTTTGTCTAATTTCGCTGTTGTCTTTTTCTGGCCTCCATTCACCTCCTGCTCCCCCCTCTGCTGCTGCCTTTCCCTGGTGCTAAATTGGCCGTTAAGATGCTAAAGATGCGGATTTCGGTGATTTACCAACTGAGTTGCCCCTGCCCCCCAGAGGCGCTACCATTAGCCTTTTGGCCGGGATCCCGCTTTTGGTGTTTTTAACTACTTTGAATGCACAGCAGGAAGCTTTGCTTATAAAGTTAATTGTAGAAATAGTATATATATTTTTTAATTTTTATTAATTAATTATAATTTTAAATATAAATACCAAAATTTATAGTTGTACAGTATGGATTCTTTAGCTCAAACCTTATTGAAATGCAGCAGACATATGGAAAAGGCAAAGAATTTACAATAAGATGCATAACGCCATACAATTTATTGGTTCTACACTTACATTTTAATTTTAAATGTGGTATATTTATTGTTAATGTATAATTATAAATGTATACTCAGATATGTATAATTATAAATGTATAATTATAAGACTGTAGCTTTTTTCTACTGTTTATAACAACCTATGGTACAAGCTTCTTTCTCACACTGATAAAAAAGTTCAAGACTTTTGGTTTCGCAAGTAGCGCAAGAATATTTTTTGGTCTTCTTTTAAGATTTTTTTCCCCTTTTTTAAGCTTTTTTGTGTTTGATTAACTTTAATAACTCGTTTTTTTTTAGAATTTTCAGTCTTATATCAAGATTTTTGGTCTTTTATTCAGATTTTAATTTAAGAATGCACTAAATCTTGGAAGAAGATTTTATTTATTTAATCTATGAAGGCTTCCCTCCCATCAATTTAAATATTTCAGGGAACGATCCCGTAACTCAATTGAATGTAACTTCTTCATCCACCTTGTTCTTCTTCTAAATAATCTTTTCGCCAAAACTGAGAAGTTCTGCACAGAAAAATTCTTAAGCGTTACGCATCTTTAGCCTTGCTTTTCTTTAATTTATGTACACTGATAAAAAAAGTTCACGACTTTTGGTCATTTGTCAAGACTTTAGGTTACGAAAGTAGCGCAAGAATATCTTCGTTTGAGTTTTTATTTGTCTTTTTATAAGTTGTTTTGGTTTTAAATGAAGCTTAACATCTCGTAATTCCAGAATTGTAAGACTTATGTTGACGTTTTTGGTTTTATATAAAGTT
The DNA here is from genome assembly GCA_008042575.1 of Drosophila watanabei. Classification (NCBI taxonomy): domain Eukaryota; kingdom Metazoa; phylum Arthropoda; class Insecta; order Diptera; family Drosophilidae; genus Drosophila; species Drosophila watanabei. Next base: position 51,412 of record VNJS01000667.1, read on the forward strand.
TTTATTTTTTTTTTCTTAGTGCATAGATTCAATAGTTACAAAAACCCAACCCGTAACTCTGTTGAATATAACTTCTTTATTCACCTTGTACTTCTCCTTGATTATCCTTTCGCCAAAACTATGCATTTCTAAACAGAAATATTCTTAAGCGTTACGCATCTTTAGCTTTGCTTTCCTATATTTAAGTTTAAAATAAAAGATACACTTCTTTTAAGAAATTGTAACCAAATTTTAAGTTAAATTAGAAGTTTAAAATGTTAGACACTAACCAAAAATGATGCTGTTCCTGCATAGACTGTTTCCGTTTTCAGGCCAAGAGCACTCCACTCCACTCGGGTGTCCTGGCCAAAGGCTTTCTCACTTTATGTGTCCCCTTTTGTTGTCCTGTTTTTTGCCTTTGCCTTTGTCTCTTGCCCGGCTTTTGTTTCGAAGAAGTTGTGGCGGAAATCGCGCTAATTTCGCCGCCTGCTCCTGAAGGATGAGAGTGAATAGATATAGATGACTTCCCCCCTTTCGGGAGGCACTTGGTTTTGGCCACAAAACTACCGTTATTGCGGCAGGCCGACGACAGATGGGATCGGATTGATTGCGGCCAGACGCGGAAGTGGATGCCGAATGGCGAATGTTAGTCCTTCGGTGTGTGTACGGGTTAAGTGTTGGTGTTGGCTGGGTGGTCATCCTGCCACAGACGGAATCCATTTCCCGCTCCAAAGGGCGCTCAGGCTTCATTAGCTGCGTTTTTCTGCGGGCTCCGGCTCCTGCTCCTGCTCCTAACCTGACCATGTGACGGTGTTGATTTTCACACAACGCAGCGTGAAATTAGAAGTGAACGGTCAGCAAGGGTCCTGTGACAAGGCTCCAGGGTTCGGGTTGAAGGGTCAGGTGACGCGACGCGGCAAATCAGTTGCTGCTGCATTTGGCGATTTTGCGGTTTCCCGTTGGCATCCTCCTGACGTGGACCACCTCATCGTCGTCTGCCGCTGACAGACCAAATTAAAATGTCCCGCGAATGCTGGGGGGGAGCCATGTGACCATGTCTGCGTGTCACTTAATGACCAATTTGCCAGGAATAGCAGGAGAGGAGAGGTGGGGCGTTCCTCCCGGATCCGCAGCTGTCGCCTGTGATAAATCTTCAAGTTGGAAAAATCGCGGCCTCCGCACCGATAAGCACCACTGACAAGGACACGGACAAGGACAAGGACAACAATCGCTCGGAGAATTACAACATGTCGCAGTTTGTTCGAAATTTGAATAAATTTCAAATTCGTTAGCGGCAACAAAGTTTGCGCTCAGCTACAATTAACTTTTAAGTATGCCATTTCACAGATACCGCAGATATCGCCGCGATATATATAAAAAGCCGTATGCAAAGTCGTGCATCCCATTCCCCAGGAGGTCCTTGGAACGGCGGCCAAAGGGGGTGGAAGTTGCCAGCAGCAGTTGAAGAATAATTTCGTGCCATTTATCATGTCACTGAGCCGAGTCCTGCAGCGACCACAAACAGGACGAGCTGCGAATACCCTTTCTATGTGGAAAACTTAAAAATTTGTGACTTTAATATCAAGAATTGGTCGGAGTATTTGATTATTTTGCTTATTAATATCAGGAAACTATAGATTATATATATCAGGGACTGTAATGATTGTCGGAAAGTAAAAACTTAACAAGTAGTTAAGTAAGTAAGTTAGGAAAAGAAAGGATAATATCGTGTGAGTCATTGTTTGATAATCTATCCATTTTCAAGAAAACTTTTAAACTTAGGATCTTTACGATATTTATTAATAATAATTTAAATTTATGTATATAATATAAATAAAAAAAAATCATTTTTTTTTGTAGTAAAAATATAAAAACAACAATAATGATTATTTTGGATTTTTATCTTGCTCTAAATAAAAGTTTACCTTAATTACAAGAAGATCATGCTTTTTGCTGATCAAAAATAATGATTATTATTAATTTATATAATATAAATCAATTTTAATCATTATTAATGATAAAAACAAAAAAGTCAATGTGTAATCATTAACACGTGATTTTTAAAATGAAACTTATAATGTTTGCGGTCCCTGATATATATTAAAGGTTACAAATTAAAGAAAGATTTCCTTTATATTTCCTTTCATTTTAATTTGTATTTAGAAAGTGCAAATTTTCCATGCTTTAGATTGTATGATTGTACAAATTATTTATCAAAATATTATAATAGTTATAATGATACATAGTTAATGTTTTTAGTAAGACTTTAAATCAAAGCTCTAAAATCTACATTAATAAACATTAACTTAATATATTTATTTACCATAAATATAAAATTTACGAAATTTACATTCCTTCTGTAATAAATTATTATAAAGTATTAAATGTTTTTTTATATTTCTCATATATTTCTCATTATTTATTTATATACTTTACTCACATTTCGAGAGACTCCTTGAAAGATTCGTTCAAAAACAAAGTGCGTGTGATTTCCTGTTCCGCTTTTCCGGCGGCCATGTCGAATTTTAGCATAAATATCGAGAGCTGAAAGCAGGAAGGCCGGAAACCGGGGGCGGCAGATCCCAAAGACAGCCTGCTAATCGCCTGCCATTTATCTGGCCTAATGAAATTTGCGAGAGAAATCAAATCGAAGCTAGCCACAAGCTGGAACTGATCTAAAACCCAGGAATCCCTCAAAATCCGTCACGTGCGCAATTAAACTGATGCCTTCTTGGGGGATTCTTTACAATCTGCGAGTTTCTAGAGGAAAGTGACGAGTGGCGAGTGACGAATGACGAATGACGAGTTCATGTTACTAAAGAGTCACCGGGGAATTGTCCATTGACTAGCTTTTCTCCTTTCTTGCTGACACCATCAATCATTTTGCTTGAAGGAATAGACTTACTCTTAAATGAAATTTGAGACTTCAAATCTTCTATACACAGAAAAAACAAACCGACCCAAGAACGGGTGTTCTTGATTTTGTTTCCATTTAACTCAGTGAGAGGGAGGGAGATAGACTGATATTTTGATTGTAACAAAAATCTATATCTGTCTTCCTCTCTCTCACTGAGGCAAATGGAAACGAAATCAAGAACACACGTTCTTGGGTCGGGTTTTTTTTTCTGTGTAGTTGTATCTCTGAGTCGTTAACGATCTTACCTCCTCTGAAATTCTTTTTATTCATATATTAAAACTCCAAAAACTATTTTGTTTTGGATTTTTCACCCAAGTAGGCTCTGTTTCCCTTTCGTTCCAATTGTCAGTCATAGGTTTAGGTGAGAATCAGTTCGACAACAGATAAGCTTGTGTTCACATCGAGAAAGGTGAAAAGACCTGTGATTTTTTTTTGTGTTTCCAAATTTTATAACTTTTTTTTGTTTATTTGTGATACAAAATTTACCAGCCTTTCATACGACAGTTTTGTTTTTTTTTTTTCTATATTTTCGAAGTGAAGGCAGAGCGGTGCAATCAACAGCGAGAACTTTTTATTCGTTGTATTTGAAACTAACGAGAGAGAACTGTGCGAATTTTTTATACTTGAAAGAGAGAGTTTATTCGTTGTATTTGAAGGTAACGAGAACTGAGCGATTTTTGATACTCGGCTTCAGGTAAGTGAATATCCTGCGAAATCCTGTCTGCGTCCGTCTGTCTAGCCTCGGGAAACCGTAACTAAACATTTGCATTAGCGGCTAGTGGCTGAGGCAACCGCTAAACAGCCAGCCGCGCGCTCTCTAAATGTAAACAGTTTAAATGACATCTGGCGGGGATTCGGGGAGCAGGAGGAGGAAAACGAGGGTTTTGCCTGTCGCTTAAATAAATTTTGCGGCAAATCGCAAAATCGGAAAATCGGAAAATCACGAAAAGGGCAGGCGACCCCGTGGCCTGTGTGTGTGTGGTCCGTGGCGATTCCGCAATTGGCAATCGACGCCGCAAATCGCGTTTTAAGCCCTGCGTGCGATTAGTTTAATTGCCAACGCGTTGGTGCAACAGGAGAGAGAATGTGCAACATTTGCATAGCGGTTGCGGTCCAGCGTCCTTGCATCCCTGCAATAGCTCCTGTGCGCGACTCGCGCTTAATGCGAAAATAAGGATTAACCAATGAAATTTATAAATGCGCAGCCGTTCCACTCCACGAAGTCGAGTCCTTGTGCCTGCAAATTGAGTGCATAAATTGGCCGCATCGTCCGTTGGTCCTTCGCAGGATGCGAAACGGTAGCGGCAAACATGCCACGGGGACAGGCAATCTATTTTGGATTAAATCAAATCGAAATAAACGATTTTTAATGGCCTGTTTGCCCCTGTCCAGCATGTCTGCTCCGTGTGGCACAGTGGCAAAAACGAGGTCATTAATTATTTCTTCAAAAGCAGAAGATAAGCCCAGGGCTGTTAACCCACTCCCTTCCCCTCCCCCTTTCCCCCGAAGCATCGATTCCGGTGCCGGTGCCGGGGTCCGTATCCTTTTTGGCGTTTTGTGTCATTAGCTTACAGGCAGGGCTGCTGAATAGATTTGGTTAAGTCCCAAGATTAGAAGCTTGGATTTAGATTTAATTAAAAATCTACAGTAAATATTTTCATCAATTTAAAATTTCCGTATATTTTTAACATATATTTAAACTCCATTTTAAGTTAAGCAAAGCTTTTTTCAGTTTTATAATCTAAGTTCCTTTCTAATGTCCTGCAGCCCTGCTTGAGAGAGAGGCCAAAGGCAAAAGGACACAGGACAATGGTCAGCCGCACACACAAACAAACAAGCACACACACACAGACAAACTTATGCACACGCAGCATGAGCGTTATCCTGGACGGCGGCCGCATGTGGCACCAGGAGATTAATTAATCTTCAAGGACTCATTGTGCACCTGCCCTGGCTGGCACTGCCCATTCCGAGTGGCTCATTAGGACACTCGGCCATTTGCATGTGCAGCGACGCAAAATGAATTTATGGCCTGGTCAAAAATCCCCGAAAAATCCCCCTTCCTTTCTTTTTTTTCTGCTTGTTAAGCTCGGCATTTGTCACAGGACACAGCCAGGACAGTCCAGTTCAGAGTTCCCTTCCCCTTCGGGCATTTATTTTGATTAGACTTCGACATTCGTTTCTATTTGCCGGCTCCTTATCGTAATCCGTGGCCAGATTACGGCACACACTCATAGTGCTGCCCCGGGGATTCCCCAAACCATATGAAATATTCACAGCTGATTATTTTGGCCAGGTTAATGGATTCCAAAGCGCCACAGAGATATCCTTTGATGCACACATTTCCCATGTTATTTATTAGTCCGCACACGTGAATTATGGCTGCGTCTTGGAGTTTTCCAACTCTTTGACTTGAGACTTGAGACGGGAAACTGGCAAACTGGGACTGGGACCCACCTGGGGGAGTCTACATATCCTGGTGACAGGTGGAGAGTGAGGCAAGTGCCATAGTTTAAAGATAGATGCCAGGAATAGATAGTTAAAAGGAACTTGTTCTATTAATACATTTATAATGTTGCCAAGGGCACAGGGATTCGAAGAAGGAAGCTCTTGAAGTTGTTTATAATAGTTTATAAATATTTTGTGTGACTAGCAAATGCAAGTAATTAAGATGAATAACATTTTATTTTCTATACAAATTAATGTAATGGAGCAAATAATATGCTAAATGCATGTATTTCTTATATTAGTTTTTATTGCCGTTTCCTTTTGTGTGTCAATACTTTTTTGGTTTATGAGTACATCTTTATCCTTTAATTGAACGTTAAATTCATTTAAGACTTCTTAGAACAAGTATATATTTTATTCCCTTTATAAATTAAAGAAAAGCAAAGAGTAAAATGAGTTACGCGAGTGCATTTTAGTTTACAGCTCTAGAGTCCTATAATCCTAAGGCGTTATGCATCTTATTTTATATTTTATTGCCGTTGCCTTTGCCTTAAGTGTGTCGATACTTTTCTGGTTATTGGGTACATCTTTATTCTCTAATTAAGACTTCTAAATGCAAATATATCCTTTATTTTCTTTATAAATTAAAGTAAAAGATGCGTAACGCGCATGAGTTTGAGCTTCAGAGTCAAAAAGTGAAGGGCGTTATGCATCTTATTCTAATTTTTATACCCTTGCAGGGTATTATAATTTCAGTCAGAAGTTTGCAACGCAGTGAAGGAGTCATCTCCGACCCTATAAAGTATATATATTCTTGATCAGCATCAACAGCCGAGTCGATCTAGCCATGTCCGTCTGTCCGTCTGTCCGTCCGTCTGTCCGTCCGTCTGTCCGTCTGTCCGATTATACGCGAACTAGTCCCTCAGTTTTGAAGCTATTTGAATGAAACTTTGTAGATAGTCTTCTATATACTCTCACTCGTACATAAGTCGGAACGAGCCGGATCGGTCAACTATATCATATAGCTGCCATACAACCGATCCGTAAATTTGTTGAAAAAAAATTATAACTTCACTGGTTTTTAATATATCTTGATTAGATCTCGGCTATGAGCTTTTTATATTATTCCCGATTTTTAGATTTAATTTTATAAAAATCGGACTACTATATCATATAGCTGCCATAGGAACGGCCGAGAAATTTTTAGAAAAAAAATTTTTGCTTTGTCAGTTTTCAACATAATTTCTTCTACTTCAAGATACTAGTATTTAATATTTTTTCAGAATTTTGTTGTAAATTTCATAAGAATCGGACGACTATATCATATAGCTGCCATACAAACGATCGCTATATGTGAAGGTAAATTACATTTTACTTAACATGTAAAAATGTAAAATAATGTAAAACTGTAAAAATTGTATGAATATGAAAGTAATTCATATTATATTATATTGGGATAGATTATAATTTATACAATTGGAATCTGCAAGGGTATACCAACTTCGGCGTGCCGAAGTTAGCTTCCTTTCTTGTTATTGTTAATGCCTTTGCCTTTGGAGTGTCAATATTTTTTGGTTTATAAGTACATCTTTATCCTTTAATTAAATGTTAAACTCAGTCAAGACTTCTTAGTGCAAGTACGACTTTTATTTTCCGTATAAATTAAGAGAAAACAAACAGTAAGATGCGTAACGCGCATAAATTTTAACTTTAGGGTCAAAAAGTGAAGGGCGTTACGCATCTTAATCTACATTTTAATGTCTTTTCCCATTAACCTTTTATATGTGAAGTTAACTGAGGTATGTTCTAATGAAACTTAACTTTCTACGATATTTTATAAAATATAATAGGTTCATTCTTTCATTTTTATATTTTCAAAAAATAGCATTGGGTTATCTTTTGGTTACCTTCTTTTGTATCTTTTGGTTACCTGTAAATGTGACTAGCTAAAATTTCTTAGACAGCCATGGCTATTAATGGTAACTTTGTTTAATCGACAAGGTGAATGGCCAAGTTGATTACCAGCTGTGAGTTACGAGTCCTGGTAATGGGCCAAACTCGTACGCAGAGGCTTAGGTTCCGCCTCGTTGAATGGGCCAAGTTTATGGGAGAAGGGAGGAGGGAGTTAAACTAGAAGAAGGATACGCAGGGGGCCAGGACACACACAGCACACACACGTGGAGTCACGGAAGTCGAAGGAGTTGTTGCTGTTTTGCGGGCTGTTAAAATGATTAATGATGTGTGTGCGGCATGTGTGTTAACGCCTCGGCTCTCCTTTTGCGGCGGCAACTTACCGGCACAGATGTTGTCATAAATAAAAAGAAGCTGAAAAGCAGATAAAGATGCTCACGGGGGGGCAGGGCAGGACTCGTCCCGGCCAGGAGCTCGTCCTGCGATGTAAATAAACATACGTGTGTGTGGGCGCCGTGTTATTTATGCGTGCGTGTAGGCGAGTCTGTTCGGGCCACATTAATGTCAAATCAGGCGCATAAATTGCGCAAAACGCTCAATTTATTTAACGAGGCGGGGCGTGGCTGTGACAAGTGTATTTGCCGGTTAATAAATGCGACTCCCCACTCCTCCTCCTTCCTCCTTTTAAGGTGCCAATTGTTCAGTTTTGCAGTTTTGCAGCAGCAGCAGCAGCAGCTCTTGGCCAATGTCAATTGCCACATCAATCGATTTGGCTTATTGTGCCGCCGCCAATCCTCCGTCTCGAATCGAAGGCAATCACAGCGCGGCGATATGCCGATCTACCCGCCGAACAAAGCCAATAAAAAATGTAAATCCCAGGCAGGGAAAAGGGGTACCAAAGGCAGTGAGTCAAAACCGATTAAGTCAACAAGAAATGGGACTTGTTTTAGACTGAAATAAAAGTTTAGGATACAATTTTATCACATGTTGAATATTATTTCCATCTTTTGTTAAAAACAAATTAAAGATGAGGATTTACCATCAAATTTATACCAAGAAAATGTTCTGTTTGAATTTATAATATTTCAAAGGATTCACTTGTTTTTTATAGAGCAAACTCCGCGTCGCATATCCTTGCTTCCCGATTTGCTTGTTTCGCGTTTTGTCTCGCTTTTGCTTTGCCATTTCCACTTCTTGCACGGACGACGACGTGCCGGGAACATCAAGGAAGAGGATGTGTGTGTGTGTGTCGGTGTAGGTGTCAGGGGTGCTGTCCTGGGCCAGGAGAAGCCCTCCTTGCTGTCAGGATTGCATATTTTGCTGCCTCACGAACATGAGCGCTCGTTAAACGGATGAGTTAAAAGTCAAAAGCCCTAAAGGATTTTATTTGAATTGCGGTCTGCGCCGCCGTTCGACGTCGACGTCGTCCTGGCCACCACCACCACCCCCTTGTCGTCCTTGTATACCCCTTTGTGTGCCATGTTTTATTTAAAGTTTATCTTCGCGCCAAGGCGAGCCTGCAAAACAAAACAAAAAAAAAGAGAGAAAAAGAATATGCGCAAAATAAAATGTGGAAAATATTTTTTCGGCGCAAAAGATGGTTACAACAAAAGGGTTTTGCCTTCGTCCTTCGTCCGGGCCTTCGTCGGCACGTCGCCGTTTCAAAGCCCTGTTGAAAAATATTTGAAATAATTGCAAAAATGTTTTCCCAGCACCGTCGGGGTGTTGCTCGTGGCCCAGGACATTGTCTTTACCAAGTCGCTTCGCCATGCGGAGCACGTCTCCTGCAGCGACTGCAGAATCCCTTGAAGGGCAGGGCCCCGATCCCTTGGCACTTGTATCGAATCGCAGATAAAGTGATACGAAATTTCACTCTCAAAGAGGAGTCGTAATCCCTGGGAGCTAGGAAAGGTTTGGAAACGGGAGAGAGTCCTTGAAGGGAGGGCTCAAAGATTTTTCTTGATTATTTCCACCTTCTATTAATTACAACAATTTGCAAAGCAGGTAAAGGGCTAACTAACAGAACCCTTCCTTGCCTGTTAGTTCTAGTATGTCTTAAACTTGAGATCTTCCTCTTAACAGGATCCTCTCTAATCTCAAATCCACAGCCCTCGAAATGGACCTAGAAAATCCGCCGCTGAACGGCCTAAGTCAGGAGGAGCCCGGCGTTGAGCTCACAGACGAATTGTCAGCAGACGGAGCAGAGGAACAGCCCAGCGAACTTCCGGGTGATCTGTCGGAGGAGAAGACCGAGGTGTCAAACGAATCCCAGGAGACTGTAAAGTCCATTGGCGACTTGGCCAACCACAACCAGATGTCGCCCGACGCTCCCGTGTTCTATCCGAGTGGATCCTATGCCGCCCAGTTACTGGCACAGCGAAAGACACCGGCTCCGACTTCGTCGGCCTCGTCGACCTCGTCGCTTAGCTGGTGGCCCAACCTGTCGCCGGTGGCGCGGGAGGTTCTGGAGAAGGGCACCGGTCCGTACATTGGTCCCGACAAGGATCCCTTCTCCCTGCGCAATCCCTACTATGCAGGAGGTCGCAGTGGCGATGATTCGGATCGCAACAAGAACAGCTTCGGGCTGGGCATGCGCTATGGCGGCGGTGCAGCGTTTGGATTCGAGAGGGAGAGATTCGCTGGCGAGGATCAGAGGGCGGAGGAGAGGACACCAACGCCGCCGACTTCGCCGCCGCTGCCACCCATTTCGCCGCCAGAGCCACAAGCGCCTTGGCGGCGTCAGCCCTACAGCTACCCTCGATGGTTGCTCGAGGACGAACCCACAGAGACGATGCACCAGCAGCAGCAGCAGCAGGCACAGCAGCAGCAACCCTGGAATCCCAGGACTCCAGGAACACCTCACTTTAGTCAGTCCTTCTCGGCGGACGCGGCTCCGGCGTTAGGTCCTTGTGGCGTGTCGCGAGCCGAGTATTTGGGAACACTGCGGAACCTGCTGGTGCGCGCCAACGAGATGATGGCGCCCCTGATCCACGGTCCCATCGAGGAGATGTCGCAGCTGCAGTTTGCCGCCTACACCAGCGCGATCCTAAGCACTCCGCCGCTGCATCCGAGTCTCTTTCTGCCGCCGGTAGGATCTACTGCCAGCTTCACCAGCTCCTAACCCTAATCGCTCCTGTGTCTCTCCCCCAGGCTATACCACGGACTTGGGCAACCACTGGAGTGCTAAATCTGCCTTCCACCCATCCGCACAGCCTCACACCCGAGGATCTGAGTCTTATCCAGGTGAGTTGAATGAATAGAGAGAGAGGGCAGTAATGTACACAATCCCCACAGTCGCTGCACCCCAAAGCCAGTGTCGGCACCCAGACAGAGTTCCGCTGCATCTGCATGCACCTGCCCAACAACATGGAGGCGCCTGGCCCACGCAAGTCCGCGCCCCACATTCCGGGATACGGTGGCGTATTCGAGCCGCGCCTGCCGCCGCCCAGTGGAGGCTCAGGCACTGCACCCATGATGAGTCCACAGTTCCACGGCGGATCGGGAGCGGGCAACGGTCAGCAGTCGCCTCAAGGCCCCTACAACTTCTGGGGCAGGCCCATGCGTAAGTGTTTTCCTTAACAAAATATAAGTAAACCGGTTTGTAATCCTGCGCCTCTAGCGATGCACTCGATGCACCCGCATCAGCATCCGCACCAGATGCCCCAACGATCGCCGCCTCCGGCAAGGACACCGCCCTCGCAGCAGCATCAGGCAACGCATCCGCATCATATGCATCCGCCGTACCAGAACCAAGGCTTTCCACATCAACACCAACACCAGCTGCATCAGCAACACCACCAGCAGCAGCAGCAGCAACACCTACAGCAGCAACACCAGTTGCAGCATCAGCAGCAGCAACACCTACAGCAGCAGCAGCAGCAACAACACCAACAGCTACACCAACACCAGCAGCAGCAACATCAACAGCTACACCAACATCAGCAGCAGCAACATCAACAGCTACAACAACAGCAGCAGCAACAGCACCAACAGCTACACCAGCAGCACCATCAGCAACACCAACAACATCACCAACATCACCACCATCAGCAGCATTACCAGACCCACCGGCCCCAGTCTCCACATCCGTTGCAGATGCGCTATCAGGAGCCTGGAAGCAATCGCTTCCAGGAGATGGGCCACGGACGCTATCAGGATCTCTTCGGACCTGTTCGCTACCAGGAGCCAACAGGCAACAATCGCTACCAGGACTTTGGCAGTCCGATGCGCTTCCAGGAGCCAGCTAACGGGCGGTACCAGGATATGACCAATGGGCGCATTCAGCAGACGGATATGGGCAACGTTCGTCACCAAGATCCAGGGAACAATCGCTTCGGCTTTCGAGTTAACTATTCCCCTGGCAATCATGTCAATCACTTCAATCAGGTAAATCAAAGTAGCCAGACCGGTCCGGTCCTCCATGGCAACGGCTTCAATCAGAGCAATAGCTCTCATCAGGGAAACCAAGGCGGCAGCATCAACTTCAGTCCGAGCAACCAAAGCAACAGCAACTTTAATCCGGGCAACCGCTACGGTCCCATTGGGTTCGGTAGTCCAAGTCAATGCAACGCCAGGACCTTCCCAAGCAACGGTCATCATGGGGCTCAGGCGTTTGTGCGGCCCGCGAGCAGCTTTGAATCCGATTCTGAATACTTTGTGAATCCGCTGCAGCAGCATGTCGAGACCCCGGTAGTGCTGGCACCGGAGCTGCAACACCAGTTGGAGCTGCAGATGGTGAAGGAGCTGGCAGAACAGCAGCAGAAGCGACAGCTACGCTGCTGCGCGGAGGGAAGCACCAGCGATGCCACCGGGGGCCGGCTTACGGACCCAACGGACTATTCAGTCAGCGGCGACGCCACCGGAGAGCGGGTTCAGCCCAGCACCACGGACTTCTCGATCAGCGATGACAGGGACAGCGAGGTCACCAGCAGTCTCTTGCGCCATCGGGAGAGTGACGATGTCTTCGATTACGAAGACAATTGTGAAGGCGAAGAAGGCTACTACGAGTCCGCGGGCGAGGAGGACGAATGCGAGGTCGACGAAGAAGAGGACGATGACAAGGACAACGATAACGATGGCAACAACGACAACGGTGGCAACAGCGATAACAACAATGATAACGGCAACGGTTACAGTAACGACAGCAATGACACCAACGAATCCAATGACACCAGTGAATCCAATAACACCAACGACGCTAATGGCACTGATGATGTCAATAAACCTGACGACATCAATGACACCAACGACATCCATGACATCTATAGCATCTACGACATCTACGACATCTATGACATCTGTGACTCCAATGACTCCAATGACTCTAATAACATTAATGACACCAATAAAACTAATGGCATCAATAATTTCATTGACACCAATGCCAACGATACCGATAAAACCAATTCCAACGGCAACAGCTACACCAATAGCACCAATAACACCAACAATACCATCTACAACGGCGACACTAACATCAACTGCACCGAGAACGACACCATTAGTACAAAAAACACCAACGACGTCTTTGACACCAACGTTTACTGCAACAGCACTGATAAAAACACCAACGACTGCAATAACACCAACGATCGCAATAACACCAACAACTGCAATAACACCAACGACTGCAATAACACCGACTGCAACAGCACCAACGTTTGCAATAACACCAACGATTGCAATAACACCGACTGCAATAACACCAACGACTGCACTAACACCAACGACTGCAATAACACCAACGACTTCACCAACGGCAAGAAAAACGACTGCAAGAACAACGATGAGAGCCAGAAAGAGACCGAGCTTCACAAGGATCTTACGACGATAGAGAATAGCAGTGACGACGGCGGCGAATGCCTCCTGGGGATCCCCACCTTAACAGCCTTGACCTTCGTTAAGGTCAACCAGCCTGAACCTGACCTCGAACCGCACGTAGAGCCCGCTCCGAGCGCCGAACTGAAGCGCGAGCCGCCACCAGTAGGCGACACCTCAAACAACTTCTGCTTCGGCCAGGTGGAGTTCATCAAGTACATCATGTCGGAGGCTCCCGGTCCAGTCATACTTCCCGTTCTTCGGCAAGAGGACTACGAAGCCACCTACTTGCCGTGCCAGAACGTGCCCTGCGCTCAGATGCCGCCGCAAGTTCTGCCCCCCAATCCCAATCTGCACCCCAATCCCGGCTATCCGGTCTTCCAGAACCCTGCCCAAGCTGACTGCGCTCCGAACAGAGAAGACTCCCGGCCTGCCGTCCACGAGCTGCCCATATTCGACGGACCCATAATGGCTGCCGCTCCGGGTCCAAGTGGTGTCTACCTGACCCGACCGATGAAACAACCGGCACGTAAGTACCTGATGCGGGAGCGACCCGTTCTGTTCGAGGTGGGCGGCAATCGCGGGAAGAGCGCCGGCGCCCACATGATATTGCAGAACCACAACCAGAATCCGGGAGTCAATCCGAACTTTAATGGACATGGAAACAGCCTGAGCATGCTTGGACAAGGACACGGTTGCGCCAACAGCAACAATAATCTGGAATACCTGACTCTCCCACAGCCAAGTACCCCAAATCTTGACGCATTCCAAAATGTATGCAAGATTGTGGGGCAGAATGTGTACCACAATCTTGGCCAAAATATGGCACCCAATATGAGTCAGGACCAGAATATGAGGCCAAATTTAGCGCAACCTGGGAGCCCAATCGTGAGCCGGAACATGGTCTCCAACTTTTCCCAGACAATCCCTCAATACATGGCCAAGAACGTGGATCAGAGCATGGATCACAACGTGCCTCAAAACGTAATGCAGAATTTGTGTCACAGCGTTAACGGCAACCCCAGCTTGGACCCCAACTTGACTGAGAATCTGATGCATATGCGCGGCAATCCCGAGAGCCCGGTGAGCCAAAACCTAAGCCAGGTTTTGAATCGAAACGTAAACCAGGACCTGAATCGAAACCTTAACCAGGACGTGAATCTGAACTTCAACCATGACCTGAATAGAAACCTAAAGCAAGACCTGAATCGGAACCTCCCTCAGAACCTCCCCAAGAACCAGATCCTCAACCAGAACTTTAGCCAGAGTCCTAACCAGAACCTACACTCGAGCCTAAACTGGAACCTTAACCAGAACCTAAACCAGAACCTAAGCCAGAACTCGAACTCTAACCTGAACGTGAACCTAAACCAGAACTCGAACTCGAACTCAAGCCTAAACGTGAACTTAAACCAGAACCTAAACTCAAGCATTAACCAGAACCTTAACCGGAACCTTAATGAGAACACGAACTCGAGCCCTAAAATCAACCAGAGCCTCAACCAGAGCCTCAACCAGAGCCTCAACCAGAGCCTCAACCAGAACCTTAACCGGAACCCCAACGAGAACCTGAACTCGAGCCTTAGCCTTAACCAGAACCTCAACCAGAACCTGAACCAGAACCTTAACCAGAACCTCAACCAGAGCCTCAAAAACCTCAACCAGAATCTGAACTCAAGCCTTAACCTCAACCAGAATGTCAATAATAACCTTAGTCAGAACCTTAACCATAGCTCGGACCTTAACTTGAACCTGAACACGAACCTTAACACGAACCTTAACACGAACCTGAACACGAATCTTAACACGAACCTTAACACGAACCTTAACACGAACCTTAACACGAACCTCAACTCGAATCTCAACTCGAATCTCAACTCGAATCTCAACTCGAATCTCAACTCAAACCTTAATTCGAACCTCAACTCGAACCTCAACTCGACCCTGAGCCTAAGCCCGAGCCCAAGTCTGAACTCTACAAACCAGGTGAGCCACATGAGCCGGGCGATGGGCGGCTTGGGAATGGGAGTGGACACGCCGGTGCACACCCAGACCTTTGGCCCCAGTGGCAACAATGTCCAGGAGCTGGGCGGGACTCGATCCTGGCTGGTGGGAGGTGGACGCGGCGGTTTCAGCCAGATGAGCCAGCTGATGGGTCAGCCGAAGAGCCAGTCCCAGATGAGGGACTCTGCGCCCGGGTTCGTGCCCTCCTCCGTGTTCGTACCTGGCGGAGCTTCCGCTTCCAGTACGGATTCATTTACCGCTCCGCGTCCGGCTTCGGCCTCCTCCGCTTCCTCCGGCTCGGTGCCAGCTGCCGGTTCAGGTTCCCTCATCTTCCTGAATCCCGATCCCGACATGTTTCCCGCTGTCAATGCCTCGCGAAGGAGTCGACGCAGTTCCGCCTCCACGCCGATGTCCCCCTCGCAGGAGCCAGCGATTCCTCTGGCTGCCACTCCAGTGCCGATACCCAACCCGAAGCCCCAGCCGGCGCCAGCCTCGAGTCCACCGAAGGTCACCTACGCCTCGGTGTTGCAGTGAGCCGACTTTTTCTACAGGATTTCCTGAAACAAGAGAAAGTCTCAACCATTGGCTAAATTATATGTTTCGACTGGAAGGAAACAGTCCTGCGAGGACCTTATGTTGACTTTTGATTGTTTCTTTGAATAAAATACGCACATGAGACACTTACTCTTACTTGTATCATATGCTGGCAGCAGGATCTTTCAAGGATAATGCCTCTCTGGGGAGTAAGATAACACAAGCTTCTGCGGTCATTCCATATTCATATAACGATGTGCGAATTGCAAATCACGGCATTAGCTTTCGGGGGATGGAGGAAGAGGGTTTCCCTGCCTCGAAAGAAACATGTGTGTGTTGCGCCGTGGAATTCTCAAGTGGCCGTTGCGTTCCGGAATGGTAAACGTAACTCTTTGAACTCGGCTTCGTGCTCCGTTTCCGCTTCTGCTGCCGCCGCTTCCCCTTCCGCTTTGGGCTCCATAATCGAGCTAATCTTTTACGCTGCCTGCATTCTTAAGTGTCCTGGCCCCGCATCCTTGTTGCATTTCGCATGCATGCTTACGCCTCCGCTCATGTGTGAGCTCTCTCCACGGTAATTAAATGCAAGTCGCGGCAAATAAACATTTAACATTTAACATTTAACATTTAAACATTTTGTGGATTTAAACCAAGGTGCAACCTGCAGTTTGTTTGCCAGACGCCCATAGTTTGACCAGACATTTAACGCTCCTGTGAACCTCAACCGCATTGGCTACATTTTTAATCTACAATTAACCGCAGCTGCGGTGGAATCGGAGCTGGAGCTGGAGCTCCCCAGTATCAATATTGATTCTATTAATTATAAAAACATTAAGTGTCGGCCAACAAATGTAATTAAACGCGTTAAACAATTGCAGAATTGCGAGTAATGGCAGAAAAATGGCGACTCCCTCCACATTACAATCTGGATTCAATCCCCGAGTCCGGTGAGTCCATTGCTGATGCGCCACGATAAGCACGTTTTCAATTCGCACAACAGGAGCAGGAACAGGAGCAGGAGCAGGAGCTGGAGCTGGATCCTGGAACCTGGGGCAGGTGGAGGTGATCGGATTGTCGCACATTAATGACGAAATTATTGTTTCAATTGTTTTCAACCGTTGTCAATGCAAATTTTATGCAAATACTTTAGCGAGGAGGACCGGGAACAGGCCTCTCTCTTAAATGCCATTGTGGCCAATAAGTCAATAATAATTATTGTCCGCCCTTCAGCCCATTTCCCCCTCTCCCCACTGACCATTGTTCGTGCTCCTCCTCTGGGCTCTGGGACAGACTCCTGCGCCGTGACCATTTTGGAATAGGCGTTAATTACTTTTATCTGCAAATGGCCAAACAAACAAAATAATAATAAAACTGCAGCGGCAACGTTTAACGCCTGCGGTCCATAAATTCCCAGCGGCACATACATAGCTACACTGATAAAAAAGTTCAAGACTTTTGGTTATTTTCTATGACTTTTGGTTACGAAAGTTGAGCAAGAATATTTTGGTCTTCTTTTGAGATTTTTTTGTTTCTTTTTTTTAAGTTGTTTTGGTTTTAAATAAAATCTCATAATTCCATTTTAATTTGGTTTTATATTAAGACTTTAATCTAAAAATTTTCAAAATCTTGAAAGATTTTTTTTTTTATCAGTGTACACATACATACATATATTTATTTATAAACAATTATTATTATGGCCAAGCTCTGAGCATAAATTAAGCTCCTCGATTGTTATGCAAAATCGTTGCGGGGTTTATCGCGTATTTTGGGTTCACCGGGACGAGAGGTCGAGAGCCTTTGCACACATTTAAAGGGATAAAAATGCAGAAAATAATTAGGGGAAGTCCTGTAAAAGGAGTAGCATCTTAATAATTGGGAAATTAAAATAAAGACTGGTGAAGGTATGACTAAGATCGGTTTTATTCTTTCATTTTATATATATTCTTTAAGCGAAATTTCATAAAAAGGAAGTCAAAGATTTTTATGAACTGAAATGTAAAAACGACATAAAGGATAATGATATTATTATAACCCAGTTTATATGCTTCAATATTGAAATAGAACAAAGTTCCAACTTAATTTTCTATCCTTTTAAAGACAGCTATAAGATGTTGTCGAAAGATTTCTATAAAATTATTCTATTCCAACACTTATAAGTAGACTTCGTTCAAGATTTTTTTCATTCTTAAATGAAAGTCTGAATATCAGACCAAAAATCTTAATACAAGACTGAAAATTCTAGAAATAAGAAAGAAAATTCTATAAATATGAGTTTTTAGGCTTCATTAAAGCACAAAAAAAACTTTAAGGAACAGAAACAAAATCTTAGAAGAAGAACAAAATATATTTGTGCCTTTTTTGTAAAAAAAGTCATGAAAAATAACCAAAAATCTTGAACTTTTTATCTGTGTATGAACCTGTCTGTCTAATAACATTTTCTGATCTGAATCTTGCCGCTCAATAAACTACCTTCAACCTACCTAAAGAAGACTCTTTGAAAAAATTTAACCAAATAGCTTTAAAGCCGAAAGACTAGTTTACATAAAAGCAGACAGACAAAGGCATCTAGATCGACTCGACTGTTGATGCTGAGTAAAAAATGTAAGTAATCGGGTCAAAAATTATTTCTTTTTCCAATTTGCTTTCATTTCCTATGTCACTTTCAGATATTCTCAGCTAATTTACGCTTTACGTTTGAGGATTAAGCTGCGGAGGTCCGAAATGGGGACAGAAAGGACTCGCCGGCAGGGGGATGTGGAAGGACTGAAGGACCTCGGCTCACTCCCAAGGAGCCGCGACGTCCCATCGCTACCGACTGGGGTCATATAATATAATTAATGCTATGAATTACTTGAGAGCACCGCATCCTGCCTGCGGGACCTATGCGGGACCCATGTCACGGCATGTCCTTGTCCCGGTCCAGCTCAAGCGCCACAGACCGGCCGCAAAGGGTCAGTCCTGGGGACTGTTGCTGCTGTTGCTGCTATCCTGTGTTATCCTGGCTGCGAGTGCTCCAACACGTTGCTGCTTGGTCAGCCACATGCACTTAATTGCTTTATGAGGCGGTCACTCGCTTGTTATAGACTTCAATTTGATTTTTCTGCGAGGATGCTGCCAGGATGTGTGTGTGTGTGTGTGCGTGTTTGACTGGGAAAATGAGGCACTGGGGATCAATTATTTCTGCGGAGAGGCAGCGAGTCCTCCTGCATGGCCGCTGGCCAGAGACGTCGGCCAACGGAGGAGCCATTGACCCCAAATGATATTGTAAATGCAGATTTTTGGCAGCCGAAAGTTTTTTAATCATTCCAATGGCACTCTCCATCAGATGATGATGATGATGATGATGATGATGATAATTGTGAGCGATACAGGATACAGGATACGGGAGACAGGATACTGCATACTGGCAACACGTCGTCAGCGCCCAACTTTTTAATGCAAGTTCCGCGCACTTTTCCGCCGAGGTGTGAAAAGAAATTGAGCCAGAGAGTATCCTCCACCCCCAAAGGACACCCGCCGTCAGGTGGCAAACTTCGCCAGGATGCCCAAGTTCGTAATGGCTTTTTGTTTGCGACTCACGCACACAAATCATCGCCCCGCCCAACCCTTACTCACTCACTTACCTTTTGGTTGCCAAGGCGAAAGAGTCCTTTTTGATACAAGTTTTTCGCCTGGCATTCCGCCTTTATTTATTTTTATTTTTTTCCGCCCCGAAGCACATGTCTGCCTAGGATTCCGGACTTTGCAGATTCCTCAAGGAGTATGCGAACACTTAACATAATTTGCTGGCCCCATGACAATCGCCGACGCAGCCACTGACCAGTGTCCAGGGTGTGTCCTGTGTGTCCAGGACAACGGCATTCACATTCGCATTCTGATTATATTAAAATTTTTGCACATCATTTGATTTGATTTGAGCTGAGCCGAGCTTAGAGCGAGAGTCTTTTGATGCATTTCGAAGCATACATGCCGGAAAAATCGTTGAATGGCAAATGGGAAAAAGAAAATGGGAAATGGAAAATGCCTTGTGGCATTGCCATGGCTCTCCTCTCACTTGCCGCTTCGCGTGTGCTCGCTACATGGTATTTCCATTTTGGCACTTAAGTCAGCCAAAGTCAATTATAATCAACGCCTCCTTATCCTGCAGCCTCCCTGGAGCAGAAAGGATTAAAAGTCGGGGCGGGGGGCGGTGCGCATATGTGTGAGCCAAACTTGTGCATAAGTGTTTCAAGACTTTGGCTGATTGCCAACTGAGAGGGAGGGGGAGAGGTGGGACAGCAGCCGCCGGCTATTCCGCAGGAGCAGTATCAGGAGCAGCAGCAGCAGCAGGAGTAGCAGCAGTAGAAGCAACAGTAGCAGCAGTAGCAGCAGCAGCAGCATTAGTAGCAGCAGCAGCAGCATGAGTAGCAGCAACAGCAGCATGAGTAGCAGCAACAGCAGCAGCAGCAGCAACAGCAGCGCTAGCAGCAGCAGCAGTAGAAGCAGCAGGAGTAGCAGCAGCAGCAGCAGCAGCAGCAGCATCAGTAGCAGCAGCAGCAGCTAGAGAGAAGGAGTCACTACAGTCACTACGCATCCATCTCTCATTACCAGGCATAAATATGCCACAGAGAGTCCGGACAGCGCAGGATAACTGTTGGGCCGATGTCCTGATAGCCGCCGCAAAACTTAATTGCTTTACTCCGGACTTCTTAATGTGTGGCAGCTCCACTTGTGCGTCCTTATCGCGGCGTGGCCAAAGAACCATCAAGAGCATCAACTGCAGGACGAGGACTCTGCTCTCTCTCAGTTGCAGATCCAGATTCAGCCTCAGTTTGTGTTACAGCTGCGGTCTGTGGCACGCAAATGATATGCAAACGAGCTTAATATCCGGCCAAACGCAGTCCTGTGACTGTGCTCCTGTCCAGGCTCACTCCTTTTTCCCTACTGCTTTTTTTGCTTGCCCATTTAGCATCAAGTTTCGGCGCATATAACTCACTCTCGGCTGTTGGTCCTGGCACTACCAACTGATAATTTCCCTGTACTCCACTGATAACAACGTTTAATTTAATGCCCGAGGTCAGCAATATTCCATTTATTATTGGATTAAATTCGGCAGCAAAGTTTTTCCGGGCAGCAGGACACGGCAACGGGTAGCGGATGTGGACACGGGCAGGGAAATGGGAAAGGATATGTGGAGGGGCATTCACTATCAGTGCGAGGCGGCTCGTAAATTGTGTGTGTGTGCCGGCCGGGGATCTTGTCGAGCCTCGGTTTCGGTATCCTTTCTCCTGACTCCTGCCTCTGTGCCTGCTGTCCTTGTGTGTATTTTTATGTGGCACACACTTGTCGCACTTGTCGTCGTTGTCTCTGTCCCTGTCGCTGTTGCTGTCGCTGTCCCGGCCATGTCCTGGCTGTGCCTGTGCCTTGCTAGACTAGACGACAGGAAATGTATTTACAATTTTTTATGTATTGCCTGTTTTTCCCAGCTGCCATTGCCCCATAAAATTTGCATGACTCGCTGACTGAGTGGCGGCGGACGTGGATGAGGTCCTTGCTCTGGCCAGGACAAAATGCCCATAAGGGATTAGCTGCTGTTGCTGTTGCTGCTGCTGCCTCGCCTTTTTTCCTGTCGGAATTTGTTGCAAAACTCATTTAAGCCAAGTTATGTCGAGTATGTAAATTGTTTTGGCCGCTTTCCGATGGCCATTTTTGCGTTGTTTTTGCTTTCTGTTTCCATGAAACTTAATTGTTTTAGATGCAAAGTCATCAGCGGCAGGCAACTGGCGAGGGGCGTGTGGCAAGCAAACAACATAACGGAAGGAAGTATCTCACTCGAATCTCAGTCAACCATAAAGCCCAGCACACACACGATGAATTTATGCATGAAATTGTCGACGCCCGCGTCCTGTTCCCGCAGCGCCGCTCCGCTTTTTCGGGATGTCTGTGGCCTATCGAAAGGAAATTGAAACAAAACCTCATTGCAAACAGTCAGTCGAAGGGGGAGAGCTACTCTGTTGCAGGCAGACATCGTTCCTCTGTGTGTGTGTCCTCTCATTCGCAGGACACTTTTTGCCCGAACTGATAACAGTGTTCGTCTGCTCCTCCGACTCCTGCTCCTGCTCCTGCTCCGCCTCCTGCCGGCCCTGCTAATGTGTCACATGTAGAATGCGGGTGCCAGGATTCGTATGTGTGCGAGTGTGTCCTGTCTGTCATGTCCTGTTTGTCTTGTTTGTTTCCCAGTCTGTCACAGGACACACACACACTGCCAGCATCCCCCTTTAGCTCGCCAAATAGAGCGTAAATGGTTAATTCAATCATCTTTTTCAACTGACAAGACGCATTACACGCACAACAACAGCTGGCAGCCAACTTTAAAGTTGAAAGGATTCGAGTTTGGGGTCTCGGGATTGGGGATAATTGAAGGACCAAGGTGGCCGACTAATTGAGCCATCAAAAGGTCGAAAATCCAATGAAAATTCCGGTCCAAGTGCATAGACTGTTAACTGGAAACTGCACTGGGCTCTCGGCAAGTGTCTGTCTGTTCTGAATTTGCTGAGGTTTAGTGGCTTCGGGGACTCCATTGCCACTCCATAGGTGGGTCCAAAGTGGCCATCGTAGCCCGGCTCTCCATTCAACCAAATCGCATTAAGGCTCATTTGTTTTGGCAGCTGCACCTTGAGCATCCTGCAGTCGGAGTTGGAAATTGTTCCAACAATGCTAGTCTGCGCCACACTAAAACTACACAAAGAAAAATGTTAGAGCTAAAATGGGAATAAATAAATATGGAGAGTGGAAAAAAGCTTAATGTAGTATCTAATCTTTTCATCCAATCAGTTTTGTTTGAAATTTTCTCTTAAAATCTTGAGGAAATTGCATTAGAAACAATCTGCTGTTTTTATCTTCTGACAAATAATTTAACTAAACTTCAATTTAAACTAAATTAAACAGCATTAAACCTATTTTTATAGCAGAATATAGATTTATTGTTGTTTGTATCAGAGATCATTATAATATGTATTAATTAAATGGTAATATTTACATTTTTTCTTTTTTAAATTAAATATTTTTATATTGGGGTTAGCTTTGTGGTCCCTCTACATGAAAATAAAATAATATTGGTGAAAAGTCTTACACGGAACCCGTGATTCACTTTTGAGTTTGATTTTGAACAAAAAAAAAAATAAATAAAAAACATAAATAATTATTATATTTAAAGTTCATTTTTTTGATCAAAAATTATTTTTAATTACAATTCTTATTTTTTTCACTCAAATCTAATGTTTATGATAAACGAAAAAATCATAAACTTGCTTGATTTTTGTATTTGAAAAATAAAAATAATGATTATTTACGGTCCCTGGTTTGTATGCAATATTAATACAATTTATATATATATTCTGCTATTTCTGCACTAAAATAAACACTTAACAAATGTTAACAGTAGTTTTTGGTAAAATATACCCAAAAATAAGTCAATTCTATGAGAAAAGTTACAAGTTTCTTAGTAAAAATGCAGTAACACTGTAGAATTGTACATCTGCAAAAAAGTAAACTAAATATATTTGTTTCTCGTGAGACTAAACAAAAGTAAAGGAAACACCTTAAACTATTACTCAATAGAAAAATTTCTTGGGAATTTAAATGCTATTAAAAGCTGCAACTTGAGTGATAATATTTTTTTAAAACTAAATATGTACTGAAAATTGTGTAACATAACAATAATGTACAGAAGATAACGTATTTTTCCAGTGAAGTATGTTGCTTAGAGAATAAAATTCCCAATATGTACTTTTATTTACAATTTTTTTTAGTTCTTTTATACCCCTTTATAGTATTTTATACTGCCTTAGAGTAAACCATATTTAAAATTGATAAATTTGTTTTTGTTATGTACAATTTTTTCGTTGTTTTTGACAAAAGTCGAGCCGTTGTTTTGTTTTGATTTGAAGCCGACTTTACCTCGAGTCTGGAGAATGTTCTCATATTTTTACAAAAATTGATAAAGTTTTCTCATATGGAGTTTCTTTTTTAACTATTTATATATTTCTCTCTGTGTACTGCTAAACAATGGTCGCTGTAGCCGTACAAGGATCTATTTTTGGGCAGAAGGCACTGCCTACCTCCTGGCCATAAATAATTTTGGCAAGAGCTGCGTTACCCTATCTTTCTGCCTCATCAGAAGTTGCTCCTGCTGTCCCAGCTGGCACATATCTGGCCTCCTTCTTTCCCTTCCCCTCCCCCTCTTTCTCCACCACATACGTGGCAGATAGCATCGGTAGCTCCTCTGACCAGCAGCGTCTTGGCGGCGCACACGTTGCGCCCACAGAAAGTTTTCTTCGCTCCGCTTGGCACACAAAAGGATGGGTTGGTTCCAAAGTTCGCCACGCAACAAAAGTCTCAAATTTGTTCCAATGTAAACTGTCGCTTGGCTGGGCGGCGCTTATCAACAATTGCCCAAGTTGGAGGCACAGAAGCCCCAGGAGCAAGGAGCAGGAGCAAGGAGCCGGAGCAAGGAGCAGGAGCAAGGAGGACAAAGAAACTCCGTTTCGGCCAAAAGGAATAGTTTTAAGCTGCTTAACAGCTTCTTTGCATGCGCCTTGCAAAAGTTTTTGGACGTTGGCAACTTGATTTAGTGCTCTCTGACCTCAGTTTAAACATAAACAGCCGCGTCCAACCCCAGACCCAACCCTTCTCCGCAGCACAAAAGTTTGCACTGGCAAGTAAAGACATAAATGGGATTATGATCTTATCACGTGCCCAGCAGCCAATGCGGCATCCGCCTCCTGCTCAGCATCCGGATTCGGATCCGGAGCAAGTCCTTGGCCAGACATTAGAACAACACCTTCGCTACTGCTTCTACTTCCAATCCTGTGCAGCTTGGACAAACAGGTTTGCGGCTCAGCTTTGTCAAAGATTTATTCCTTGAGGTTAAGCGACGGCTGGCCAGGAGCTGGCCCATCCTTCGGGCTTTCCAGTTTTGCAACAGGACTTAATATGGAAAATTGTAAGTACATTTTTGCAGCCAGACTGAGGCAAACTTTGGTGGTGGCAATCTTTAATTAAGAGCGGATTAGTTTGGACATGGGTTCGATCTGGCCCAGACGTAGAGGACGCAGAGCCTCGACTCCAAAATCTTTGCTCTTTTTCGGTTTGTGCTCTGATTTGCATCTGCGGTTTTGCAACCACCAGCCAAGCAGCTGGCTTCATTAGTTGGATGGACCCACTCCACGTATCTGCATCCGTCTCCAACTCCTTGTCTTCTTCGGGCAGACTTTTTGAGTGCGCCATTAAAATGTAATGCTTGTAAGAGATCAGCATCCACTCTGTGGCCCCCTGCCTCGACGATTCCTTCGATTCCTTCCAGATTAGCTGTCAGAAGTTGTTCAATTTAATTTCACGCCCGCCAAAAAAGGGACGAAGGAACGAGCGAGCCATCTTAATGTTCGCGTTGCCAATTTTTTATCTATCTAGTTCGCCTTTTAATGGCTTTGGGAAATTGCACGCGCCGTTTACGCGCTCGTTAGAGAGAAGCCCCAGAAGCTACCCCAGTTTCCCCAGGCTCCCGAAATTCCCGCCACATTATGGTTATTGATAAACCAACGGAAGAGGAAGCCATCAATGCCTGCGATGCGATGCGATGGATGGTGGGCATGACGCGAGCTCTGGCAATTAACCCGAAGCCCAGCCAGACAATGGCTCTCGATGGAGTCAAATAATGTCAGCAGTTTGTTTAAAACTTGCTTTTTTATTTCTTTTTACTTTATTCAAATATAAGAGGATTGAAGAGAGGCACTCGAAATTGCTTAGTTTAAATATTGAAGCTCAGATAAATTAATGTATAAGGTGCATAACGCACATACAAATCTGGGAGAGCGGCTGCTCTCTCTCCCTCTCGGTTTTACAACAAAGTTTCAGGAGATTCTGCAGCCTGGCGTTACGCACCTTGTTACTTCTATTGTCTTAGTGTTCCTCTTCTCTCTCTCTCTCTTTCGAACTTTTCAGCAAAATTCCAAAAGAGCAAAAAAGTGCATCGCGCTAAGTATCTTGCTCCTTATATTGTCTATACTGTCTCTTTCTTTCTCTCTCTCTCTCTCTCTCTCTCTGGGTTTTGCAACAACATTTTTCTCTCTCTCTTTCTTTTTGTGGGTTTTGTAAGATCTTGCTTATTATATTGTCTATACTCTTGCCCTCTCTCTCTCTCTGTTTTGGTTTTTCATCAACCTTTTTTTTCTGTTTGTGGGCTAAAAAAAATGTGTAAAGATTTTGGAGCCCGGCGTTGGGTCTCCTATTTCTTATTTGTCTTCGCTCTCTTTCTCTTTTTGGCTTTTCAACAAAATTTTAAGAGAGCCTTGTTACTTCTATTGTCTTAGTTTTCTCCTTCTCTCTCTCTTTTTTTCAAACTGTTCAGCAAAATTCCAAGAGAGCAAAAAACTGCATCGGGCTTAGTATCTTGCTTCTCATATTGTCTCCCTCTCTCTCTCTCTCTCTCTATTTGGGTTTTCCAACATTTTTTTTCTCTTTTTGTGGGTTTTGTAAAAAAAGTATCTAAAGATTTTGGTGCTTGGCGTTACGTCTCTTATTCCATATTTTTATTGGCCCTCTTTCTCTCTTTGGAGAGCAAATAAATTAAGTTTCGCTACGTATCTTGGTCTCTGTATTGTCTTTACTCTCTCTCTCCTTTCTGGTTTTTACAATAACGTTTCAAGGGAGCGCAGAGCCCAGCTCTATGCATCTTGCTCCCTATATTCTCTTTAGTTGAAGCTTTAAGAACAGTCTGGGAGGACTCTTCTCCAGGTTGAACCGAGTACTTGGTTAAGCATAGCCGGCACGACTTTCTACATGCTAAATACTTGGGACTTGTAATTTTTACAATTCTAATTATGCAACCGAATTACAAACGACACAACACCAGGCCCCGTGGCCCGCTCCCCAGGATAATGGCGATGATTATGGCGGGCACTTGGCATAATTAAGATGGAAGGATGGATGGAGGATGGCCTGCATGTGTGTGCGCGGCTGAGATTGTTCCCAGCATGCATAAAAAATAAGCGTTACTTTGTGTATAAGACAGGCAGGCGACAGCGGCGGCATTTTAAAACTTTCACAAATTAAGACAGTAGACAACACAACCCCCTTGTGTCCCGTCTGGGCAGAGCCACCCCTTCGGTGGAGGATGCCCCGGCACCATCTCTCCACCCCGTTGAGGCACTCGGCGAGCTCATGTTAATCAGGTTATGATAATTATTTGTAACAAATTGTTGAACTGGATGGAGATGGAGAGGGAGATGGAGAGGGAGAGCTGGCGGGGTTGCAATTAAAACAGTGAAAACTCCACAGTGCGTCAAATCGGGCCAAAGCTGGTGGAAAACTTTATGAAAATGACAGCGCCAGCGCCATCGCCAGCGACATTTTCATTTAGACAATTAAAATTTAAAGTGGCGTTAAATTATACAGGCATTAACGAGGGCCCAGGCCCTTGAAGTACCAAAAAGGAAGTTGGAGGGATTCATCGAGCCGTGTCCAGGGCAGGACATGGCCTCCAAAGAGCCTGCCCCTCAATTATTCAGATGGCACTAGCTCAAAACTTTCCACTCTGCACCTTTCCACATCCAAACGAAGCGAGTGTCGTGTCAGCTTGTCGCAAATAAGAAAGTCCCAAGTTTGGCACTCTGCCACTCACCTGGCCCGGTCCGCCTGTCACAGCCAAGGTGGAAATGAACTCGGCTTTCCACTATCACAAAGCCAAACCGCAGGATAGTTTCCACTTTGATCGGGGGGCACGGGGGACGGAGCCAGGACAGGAGCATAAGTTACGAAAGCAGGTGCCCGCCCGATAAAAGTTTTGAGTTGACAATTAAGAAATTAAGTTGCCACTTAGGCAAACTGTCAGTGTCAGTTTGACAGGCAGTGGCAGGCAATCGCAATACGCACGATGGAGTCACGGAAACGGAAACAGGTTGGGGCATACGTCATATGAGCCGAGATACCTGCAGCATCGAAGGTAAGTCAACTATAAGGTGGAACTTGAGGAAAAGTATGTGTTAAAGTCTGAGAGAGAAAGGAAAGATGATTTGAGAAACAAGATGTATAAGGACAGGCTTCAGAATCAGATGAGACTTTACTGCAAAGCTTACAGAGATGGAGAGAGAGGGAAGCAAGAGAGAGTAAAGGCAGTATAAGAGGAAAGATATTATTTGCTCTCTCCAAAATTCGTTTGAAATGCTAGAAAGATACAGCAAAAGAGGGAGAAGGCAAATATAATGAAAATAACAAGATGCATAACGCCAGGCACTCTCAGAGAGGAAGAGAGAGTGAAGAATGAGAGAGTAAAGACAGTAAAAGGAGAAAGGTATTATTTGTTTTCTTCAATTTTTTTTTTAAACGCTTGAAAAAGAAAGTGAGAAAGGAAGAAGGCAAAGATAATGAAAATAACAAGATGCATAAAGCCAGACTTTAGAATCAGATGAAATCTTACTGAAAGCTCACAGAGAGGGAGAGAGAGAGGAAAA
Source organism: Drosophila watanabei (assembly GCA_008042575.1). NCBI lineage: Eukaryota > Metazoa > Arthropoda > Insecta > Diptera > Drosophilidae > Drosophila > Drosophila watanabei. The sequence continues at coordinate 79,507 of VNJS01000667.1, forward strand.
AAGTGAGAGTATATACAATATACAGTATAAGGAGTAAGATGTTATTTGCTCTCTTCAAATTTCGTTTGAAATGCTAAGGAGAGAAAAAGAGAGAGACTGAGAAGGCAAAGATAATGAAAATAACAAGATGCGTAACGCCAGGCTTCAGAACCAGCTGACATTTAGCTGCAAAGCTCACTGAGAAGGAGAGAGAGTAAAGACACTATAAGAAGCAAGATATTATTTGCTCTTTTCAAATCTCGTTAGAAACGAAAGAGAAAATGAGAGAGGGAGAAGACAAGATAATGAAAATAACAAGATGCGTAACGCCAGGCTTACAGAGAGGAAAAAAGAAGCCATTATTATAGCTTATTTATTATAATCATGGGTAAAATATTAAGGTTAAGCATTGCACTTACGTTTTGCGTTTATTCCTAAATAAATACCAAAATATTAAACATATAAATATTTAACTCTTGTATATAATTTCTCAGCTTCTTCTTACCCTTAAAAGGGCATTTGCCATTCGTTTAGCTCTCAATTATGGCATCCCCCTTTGGGGGCTTCGCTTACATTATCAACAGACTAACACCTTGCCGTGTGCGTGTGTGTGTTTCTTGCCGCCGTCACTTTTCTACTTTTCCTACTTTTCCGGCTTTTCCTGCTTTTCCAGCTGCCGGTATATACATGGCTCTTAGCTATAAATGCCACTCATAATTAAATCAAATGTTTGTCTGCTGCTCGCAAAAACTTTTGCCGCTCGCTCCTTGCGCAAAGCTTAAACATTAATTTCCTATGAGCGGTAGTTATCATGGGCAAAAGGTAAATAGAATGCGGCAAGTTTTTCCCCGGGGGAAAGCGCTGAAGAGCTTCTCATATGCCAGCTCCTCCCAAGAAGGCTCAATTATTCAACCCCCCGTGCCCCGTGCCCCGTGCCCATTCCCGCATAGTTTTGTGCCTCTAATGAGCCTTCGTCTGTGGCAAGCGGCCGCCTTCTGCCTTCCTGTAAATTTACAGCCAAATGTCTTCATGTCTTCATGTCCCCATGTTACCATATTGTTGCGATACTCTTGCGTGTTCGGATGCGTTTGGCATGCCAGAATGGTATTAGTCACACACACACAGATACAGGGGGAGGGGAAGGGGTGGACAGATGGAGATACATTCGCACAGAGGAGTTCTCCAGCCTCCGTATCATTCGCTTTCCCCTTCCATTTCGAGCTCCATTTCCATTTCCACCTACTCCTGCACTTTGAACAAATTCACGATACACTTGGATGGCTTCCCAATAACGTACATTTTTTGCTTGTTCCAAGAATACCTTTATTTCCAATTTTAGATACAGTTTTGATAATGAAAACAAGAAAGGAAGCTAACTTCGGCACCTTGAAGCTTATATACTCTTGCAGCTTTGTTTTTTTTTGTTTTGTTTACATTTAAAGAAAAATAGGAGATATTTAAAGCATTAATATGCATATAATTCGATAGTAATTAAATTTTAATTAAATTTGAAAAAATTTTAAATACAAATCGTATTAAATAACTAAATTTCTGTTATCTTTTATTATATAAGTGTGTAAAAGCATGTTGAAGGCACGACATTTAAAATGTGAAATGCATTGCATAGTTTTAGACACCTTTTAAAAATATTTGTTGAGCTTCAAAAGCTATTTATGGCGAATTATTTATTATAAATATAACGTATATCTATAAACAGCTAAAATCCGATTAATTCCTTCCAAAAGTATTATAAATTATGCGCCAAGTAAATATGTCACTTTTTGTAGCATACTTTTAGACACATATTTAAAGGATTTAAAAAATCTTAATGTTTCTCTAAATATAAATATAACTTATATCTTTGAACATCTATCATTCGTTTAAAATCATTGTTAGTAATATATAGAAAATATACACTAATTACTTTAAAAGGTGTCTAAAAGTATAATAAACTATGCGCCAAGTAAATGCACCTATTTGTAGATTACTTTTAGACACATCTTAATGAGATTTTAAAAGTCTTTGTAGTTTCTTTAATATATCTTTACCTTAAAAATGCGTAATATTCATATTTAAATTCGACTCAAAACCGCATAACACTCTCTTATTTAAAGTCAAGCTCATTCATACATTTTAAAGTAATTTTTTAGCTGAGTGTAGTTGTCGTGAAGCTGAACTCTCCTCTGGGATTGTTTGCATTCCCCGGATGGGCGTGCTCCTCCGGGGCGTGGAACATTTTTGGTGTGCCATATGAATTTCTGGGGCCGGGGCTGAGTTGCGTTTGCCCAACTTTGACATTATGCCTCGAACAACGGCAGAAGCTACAAAAATAAAGCTATAGAAAAAAAGAAAAGAGCAGTGAATAGCGAGCAAATGTTTGGCAACTTCCGGTTTAAAATGGCCAACCCAGGAGCCATTTTGACAAATCTGCGGGTCAGGAAAGAGCTGGGAAGGAGCAAGGAGCCGGGCTGCATAATGGATGCGGCGATAAAAGCCAGCGATGGGCAACAAAGGGACGCCAGTGAGCATGTAAATGATACCTAATTTCCGCTGCCAGGATGGGAGACAGGACGAAAGGACCACTACTAGAAGACTGGAAACAGGACGAAAGCTAGAACTCTTCAAACTGGCTGTCTTGCACTTTATTAATTCCTCAGCCCTTATAAACTTATCTCATAACATTAATTGTGGTCAACACTTTTCGGCCATTTAACCTGGCCCAAACCCTACCTCCCTCCCCCCTTTAACACACACACACATGTGCTAGAACCGTGTGTGTTTGATTACATTGTCAGTGATTTATGCAACTGCGCCACATGGGCCATAAATACCGAAATGCCAAAACTTGTAGTCCAGCTCCCGGTCCGGCTTTTGGCCAGGTGAAGTCCTGTCCGCGGGGGAGGCGGGAGGTACTAGGACGACGCACTCCCAAGTGGCCAACTAAGCGGTCAAAGGATCGCCCAGCCAGTGGTCCGCAAAAGGGCAAAGTTAAATATTTAAGCTGGAGAAAACAAGTCAATTAATTTGAGTTGAGCGAAAGTTGTGCGCGGCGCTCGTAAATAAAGGTCCTCGATAAATGCCATGACTGTGTTTTGGCCCCCAAAGCTATGTCCTTTATGTATATATGTGTATCTGTATCTGTATCGGTCGCGTGACGCAGCGGAAGCGGAAACAGGACGCGAGGTGGCCCAAAAAAATATCGTTGCATACTTTTTGGCGGCGTCAGCATTAGAGACGGAACTAAGCACTAAGCACGAACAATAGTATTGTTCACTAGAAACTAGAAATATCTAAACAAGAACTATCGATTTATTATTTTAATAATATAATGTACTATCTTTGGGATTCTTTCTAAGAAAATTCTAAGAATTCCAAGAAAAACCTAAAGTTTGAAGAGCTAAAAATAAATATTTTGTGTCTTTGGTATGAGAAACTATAACCTTTTAATCCAAATCATTACTGTTTAGGTTAATATTTTCCATTTCTCTTAAGAATATGATAAAACTAAATGCCAAACAATAAATATATATATATTTAAGTTACCTTAAAGGAACCTCTAGATAAGCAATATAATATTTGATAATCTTATAGCATACTTTTTAGCTGCATTTTAAATGAATTTAGATTCCACAGCAATTCATTGCAATAAAATATAAATAAAATATAAATAAAAACATTAAGAAAATCAAATGCTTTGCCAGCTCTACTCGGCGTGTCTTGCAAAAGTGAAAAAAAAAACCCGAAGAAATGGATGCTTACAAGCTCATTAAACGATTCGCAACCCCGGGCACAAGGATAGGAAAAGGAGGCATGGAATCGTTAATTTCTTTTTATGAACCAGCTGGGAAACATTCCAGGAGGATGGCGGCCGGCACAAAGGGGCTGCGAAAAAATTAAGAAAATAAAACTGAGCCCCGAGATGGAGCTGGAGATAGAGAGGTCCTGTGTCGTCTCCGAAGGAGAAGCAACAACTGAACAACTGCTGTAATCAGCAGTTAACGAAATATATAAAAACAAAAAGGACATCGTGGGGACCGCTGGCTGTGCGCTAACGAGCAATTAGATTTCATTCTAAGCTGGGGAATTAATTGTAGTTCCTTCCTGCCCCAGCGGGATGCCCCCAACAACAACAAGGATGCTGCGATCCCGGCCATATGCTGCTCCTTGAGACTCACTCGCCAGACCCGGCCAATTGGCCCCGAAACTAACGAGGACATGCCATCGCGTCGAGTGGTGTGAGGTGGCAGGAAGTGGGTCTGGCAATGGGCCATCTTCACACTACTTGACAACGTAAGCACCTTTTGAAATTGCACATTAGCACATTAGCTCGGACTCCAGGACCTTCCCAGGACTTCCCAGGACTTTCCTGGACTTCCCCCCTCGTAATGAGCTTCGGCTCAGCCCACAGTCTGTGATTAATTCTTTATTGTGTTCCATGGCCACCGCAATAATTGGGCAGCAGGATTTGCGATTGGATTTGTTTTGGGGCAGACTTCAAGGGATACAAGTAATGTCCTGTGTCCCCTGTAATTTGCAACAAAACTCCCTGAATGCCGCTTTAAAAACTGCCCCGCTGTGCCCAAAAAGGACTTAACCCCATCGCTGGGCCGACGACTATCGAAGTCATTTAACCAAAAAGCGATTAATCTATAAACACATAAACAACATGCCCAGCCAGTACAGCCAGCAAAATCCTCAACAAAAAAAGAAAAGGGAAAAACCCAAAAACAGAGAGAAAAAAAAGGATGAAAAACGGTTGCAAACCCAGCGGCGGACACTGAAAAATGGCCAAAAATCAGTGGGGAAAAATCGAAAATCGAAAATCGCGTCCATTGCCAGGGGCAGGACTCATGGAACTGGTCTCCTGGCTGGCAGTTTATGCAAATGTTTGGCCACATGCAGTGTCGGAGCCGATTTCCGGCCATGTGTGACAGTGGTCAGCCGGAGGGGGGGGAGGAAGGGAGGGTTGTGTGTCGGTGTCCTCCGCCGGGGCAGGCAATAAACGGAGCCGCCAATGTCGTAAACAATTCCCGGAAGCCAAACACGGCAAGAAAAATAGTCCTAGAACTGGTTTGCACATTGTGTTTCGATTTATATTGATCTCTTGGGTTGATCTTTGATATTTCAATTCAGCAATATTTTCAAACATGATTTTAAATGTCAATTTAAATGTTCCAGGGCTGACTTTTGGGGTTATTTTTTACTTAACTCTCAAGGATTTGGGCACACACTTACTTGTGGGTTTGATTTGAGGGTAGTTTTTGATTTTAAACTGGTTTTATGTTCATGATCTTGAGTGTTTTACCTGTTGCATATTTTAAGAATTTTCGAAGTTATTTATTTTATTTTCTTTTTCAATAATATCATATTTTATCATTCAAATCAGAATATTATTATTCAATCTATATTTATACAAAATAAGTGGTATTTTTTCTAAAGTTTATAACTTAAGAATGCGCTCATCTTACCAAACCAAATCATTAGGCTTTTTGAAGATTATTGGCAATGCACGATTGAAGGCAATGCACGAAATTATAATATTAATAATATTAATAATAATAGTATACATTCACAGCTGTCTGCAAGTATAAAGCTATTATTTCTGATGTAGAATCCTCAGCTAATGGTAGCGAACAAATATACTTGAAAATGTGCTCTTAAAATGTTAAAAAATCCCCTTTTTATAACTCACCTTTGACCCTTTAAGCGTCTTTCAGCTTTTGTAAATTTTATAAAAAAAAAAATTTATAATAATTTTAATGAAATAAACATAATATAAAATATAGATTTTACTATATTTACAAATACATTATAAGTACCTTTATACTTCTTCCAAAAGTATACACTGTCCAACGATCAATTAGGACTTTTTCCAGGACCTCCTGCTTGCCTCTCACATGGCAAATATTCCTCTAAAGCAAAGCTCCCGGATCAAGGATGCCAGTGGAGTGGACAAGGACCCCTTGTTGTATCCTAGTAACTGTTGCGGCCGGCGTCCATTTAACGGTGTTTGGCCATTGGCAATTTATGGCACTGCAGATCCGGTGGAAAAGGAGACTAAAACAGTTGGCAAAGGACTCGTGAGCCTCAGTCTCAGCTAGCTGATAATTTACCAATTCAGCTATATTTTCAAAGATGATTTTGAATGTCAATTTAAATGTTAACTTACGAGTGTTAATTTTATTGTTAATTTTATTGCTTATTTCTTTAGTAAAATAAACAGAAGCAAAGCCAAACTGAGACCCTTGCTAAGTGCGCCCAAAGGATTTGCGCGAAGGCAGAAAGAGAAAATCAGAGAAGCAGAAAAAAAGGGCGGAAATCACAAAATAAGCAAATTGTCTGGCAAAATAAAAATTGCTTCCGGACGCAGCAGCAATGTCCTGCAGGACCAACTTGTTGCTTTGCCTGGCCATAAACATCAACATGTAATATTCACAGCTGAAGTTGAAGTTGAAGTTTATTTGCTGGTAAAACCGAATATCTTTCTTCCGTTTGCTTAGCTGAACCCCCTGCTCCTGTTCCTGCTGCTGTTCCTGCTCCTGTTCCTATTCCTGCTCCTGTTCCTGCTCCTGTTCTAGCTCCCGTTCCTGCTCCTCCTCCAGCTCATCCATGTAATTATGCCAAAACACTGACGACTGACTGACAATGGAAACCCTAGTAGCGTGCTTTGATCTAACAAAAACAAATTGGCGCCCACACAGGTGAAGCCGAGCGATGACAAAAACGCCACACAGCCTCTCGTCGCCACCTCCAATTATTCATTGGTGGCTATTAGAGTCCTCCCCCAATGCCAGGAGCAGGAGCTGGAGCAGGAGCTGGTGGCACGTTCTAATGAGTTGCCTGGCAGCCTTTGGACACTGAAATGCGAGTGCCAAGAGCCGCAACTGCTCTGTTATTTTCACAGGATAACAAAGGGGAGAGGGAGCTCATGTGTGTCCCTGTGTTTGTCTTGTTTTTCTGGTTTATTGGGCTAATTCAATAACCAGGAAAACCCAAGGCTAGCTGGCTGTCGGGGGAGGTGGTAAAAAATGGCAGGGAAATGTGAACACACACACACTCACAGGCGCACACACATGACAGTTATCTGGCCACAGGATTTCCGCTTTAGATCATCACAGGGAGCGAAGCAATGGGATGTCCTGGGAGGCCGCTGGCTGTTCGCACTCAATCAGATAGCAGCTCGGCTCGAAGGAATTCGGCCGCAAGTGTGCATGTCCAGGGATTCATCTTTCGCTCCTTTGCATGTGTTTTAATTTGGCAGGCGCACTAAATCAATTCCCATTCCCCTTTCCCTTTCCCCACACACGAGTTTATAACTTTATCGGGCATAACGAGTGCATTATCCTGGCACAGGCTGGCACACGTCCCACCCCCCGTTCCGTTCTGTTTTGGTTGCGGCATTTAAAAATAACTTTAATGGAAAATTTATCGACCAGACAGCCTAAAGATGGGGCTGCTCCTGCTCCTGCTCCTGGCTCCTGCTCCTGCTCCTGTTGCTGATCCAAACAAGGAGATAAGCAACGCACAAGCACAATGCCAATGGGGAGCGTGTGTAGGCAGTAAATCGCCTGAAAAGAAATCAACAAGGATATTATGTGTGTGCCTGGATGCCTGCCTGCCCGTATTATCCTGGAGCCAGGCTTTGCTGGCCATTTTGCAGGTTGATTTCCCCCTTTGTTGCCGTGCCTTTGTGCTATTCCCAGCAAAAACATATTAAGACATTTTAGTGCCGTTTTCACTTCATTAGTTTCGATTTCGAATGCAGAAGGATATGGAGAAGGAGTTTGAGTTTGAGTTTGAATTTGAGAATGAGAACCAGCCCAATCGATGGAAGGATGATGATGCATCCGGCTTCCTTCAGTATCTCCTACATTTTTATGAACTAATCCCAGCTGGCGCAGCCGGTTCCAGCAGCAAAGTTCACACTTTCCCTCCCAGGAGCCACTTAATTATGCGTCAGCCATCTTGGAGCTAAGAGAGTCCTGGCACTAACTTGGCAAACTTTTTCGTGAAGAAAAACTCCCCCAGGATCTGCTCCTGCTTCCTCCTTAATCATGGCGCGGGAATTATGAAATGTGCAGCGTAACTCCCGGGAAAACTTGCCCAGGCATGGTGGGAAAACCATTAGGCTAATGTCCTGGACGCAGAAGGATCCTCCCAAGCTCGGTGTCTTCCTTGGGACTTTCTTCTACCGAAAAGAAGCGCTCACCTTGAGCTGAAGTTCTCGACCAACAAAAGACACTGGCCAGGATAAGGCACTTAACCTAATAAGGAGCACTGGCCGCCAAGGATATAGAGGGGTTTGAGGGGATGACAGAACGTTAAGTAAACGCCATTTGAGCCACTTGAGCGGGCAGGGCAAAAAGTTTTGAAGAACTCGCATAAAAATGACAGGCGCAGGCAGGACTCGACTTCGACTGCGACTTCGGCTTGGACTTGTCTCCTCCTTTGTCTGATTTGATGAAGACGTTCCGGGCGCCAGAAAAAAAGAAGAAGGAGCGAATTCCGCGACAATGACAACAAACAAGGATGGAACAAGGACGAAGGACGAAGGCGGACAGGCGGCAAACAAAGATGCAAATCCGCTTAAGTATCTTGCAATGATTGCCGTCAACGAGGATGCTTTGGGGGATGCTGGCAAAAAAAGAAAGTCCTCGTCCTCGTCCTCGTCCTTGTCCTCGTTCTCCCCCACTCTCCTCTCCCCAGCGAACCACTTAAAGTGATCAAGAAGGATTCACAGTTTGTAAAATGGAATTTTATGGCTTAGTTAGGGATGGGCCACGGCGAAAAGGGAAATATTTTTGCGCGGCCGAAGGGAAAAGTGAACAAATCACACCCCATTACAAAGGACGCCCGCACACACACTTCTTTCTCAAGGAAATTCCTCAGCAAGGACCCCGGCTTTTTTGCCCCCAAGTGTTGTATTTTATTTTTTTTTTTTTTGTTTCCTCGCCGATTTGGAGCGGCTTATCGCGCGACTTCATTTGAATATTTCCGAGGACTCGTCCCCCTCCTTGCCGCAGACTTTGTTTATGCATTTGTTAATGTTGTAACGGAGATTTTTTACGAGTGGAGCGGCATAATAACAATAATGAAAAGCTATTATGAGACCGGAGACCTGAGACTAGAGCCCGAAGCTGCGAAGCTGCGAAGGCTCGAAGAAGAAAAAGGAATCCAGTTCGACACGCCGACGCATCCACGTGGGGGCCACCACGTGCCATTTGGCCATATTAGGCGAATTAGACAGCAGCTAAGGAGCAGGAGTGGGTCTCGGATCTGGCGATAAAGGACCAACTGGGATTACGAGGACTCCTTGAGAAAAAATAGACTTCATAATTCGCCTTTATAGCCGCTAATGGCAAATTAGGCGACACTTTTGCGCCACCCAAAGTTTGGGGGGGAATTGAAAATAAATGATGGTTCTGAAACAGATTTGTATTTTTATAGAGAATCTACAGCATTAGCTAGTCGTAAGGCTTTAAGTACTTACATCATAGATGTCCTTGTTCAGCTTTGGTATGATAATAAGAGAAGGAGATGGTAGCTTCCTGCATATATATTTGTTCAATCTAGAATTAATCATGATGATAATGTAGCAATGTTTCAAAATTTTCAGCAAAAATAATAAGGAGAATAATAAGAAGAAAAGAATAGCGATACACATTTTAAGCACAGCCGAGTCAATCTAGCCATTCACAAACTTTTGTTTTCGATTGAAAGCTATTGTAATAAAACTCTCGAAATAGTATTTTTTATAATGTATATTATATTTTATAATATAACTGCCAAATGAGCAATCGGGAGTATGAAAGCTTATTTCGAAAATATGAAATCAAGTGAAAAATGATTTAATTTAATTCGAAAAGCTTGTCTGTCTTTCTTTAAATCTGCATACATTTAGAGCCTACATTTAGAAAAATTATTCAATATACTCTTACTTGTATATAAGTCGGAACAAGTCGGATCTGTCAACTATATCATATTGCTGACATAGGAATGAACCGAAAATGTATTTATTTATTTATTTCACAAACAGAATCATCTACTTTGGGATATAAATTTTGTATATTATTTCTAAATTTTGGACTTAATTGTATGAAAATCGGACGACTTAATCATATAGCCATAGGAACATTCGGTAAATGTAAAGAAAAAATCAAAATATTGTGGATATGAAAGTATTATATACATCATCTTATATTAGATTTGTAGATTATTATTTCGGATTATTAATAATCCAATTGCAATCTGCAAGAGTACATCATCGGCGTGCTGAAGTAAGCTTCCTTTCTTGTTTACATGTTGAAATGTTCATATTCTTCCAAATTTACCGATCGATCCTACAGCAGCTATAAGATATCGGCGTCCGATTTTTTTGAAATTAAATATAAAAGTTATCACAAAGTAGAGTAAAAGATGTTAATAACTAACGAAGTTATAGTTTTAAAATAATAATTAAAGCTCGAGAGTTGATGAAAATATCTGGAAAAATATATTTATAATACCCTGCAAGAGTATAAAAATACAACTAAATATAAATTAAACATTTTTCCCGAATAAGATTTCTTTCTTGTGCTCTCTCTTAATTTATATGTCTCTTCTGAGTCTTACTGTCTATCTCCTCCTCTGTATCCTGTTTCTATCTCTCTCTCATTCTCTCTTTATATTTTAGCTCTCTTTCTCTATCTTTATCTTCCAATCTGGGTTTCAATCTCTTTTCGTTTATATGACTTTCTGTGATTGTCTCTTTCACTCTTTCTCCCTCTATATTTTTACAGCTCTTTGGTTCTCTATATCTTTCTATGTCACTGTATATTATCTTGGGTTTGTATATGCTTCTCTCTGTCTCTGATATATGTCTCTTTCTACTCATCTCTCTCTTTTTCTGCAGCGGAAAGGATCTGCATTTGCGATCAACGAAGTATATATAATTTAAGATTTTTCGTGCCTTAATTAAATGAAATATTCTCGATAACAGCAATATTTAGAATATTTCATATCCTTGGATTTGAAATATACAGAATCGTAGTATAGCTGGAAATAAAATCAATTCCATAATCGTTTTTTTCCAATCCAGAATCGATTAAATCAGAAAAGTTCCAACACTTCTTGGAAAGCGAAAGAGAACATAAATTTAATCCCAAAAATGAAATTATTTTTGACTAAAATGAATTTATTTGTTAAAAAAACGATTTATGCTATCTTTAGACTTAAAAATAAGGTTTTTGGTGTATATATTGTTGTCCTGACATGGATTTTTCTTAACGTTTTCCACTCGCAACTTTTAGAATAATTAGGACTTAATTTAACCGCCAAAAAGTAGGCATTGTTTTGAAAACTGCAATGTCTTTAAGGTGTCTCGATTAAAATAAGCTAAAACTTATTTCTTTCGGAAGGGTAAGACAGGCAAGCCACTGGCGATCAGGTGTGGTGCCAGGACCTCCCCCGAAAAAGAAAAATACTCGAAACCCCTTAACCACACCGATGCCGATTGCCGTTTCTTTTGTTTTATCTCGACTGGGAAATTCTTTAGACTTGGGAAATGTGCGCATGAATAAAATTAAGTTGATGGCGTTGCCGTTTCCATTTCCATTTCCGCTTCCTGCCAGCGAGATGGAGATGGAGCACTCGAGGGAGCCCGGCTCGACGAGGTCCTGGCGAGGCTGAAGTGCGCATGAAAAGCCACTCGAATGCCATAAGAATCATTAAAAATCGTTTGTTTTCCTGTTTGTGCTCGCGAGTGGATTTTGTGGTAATCAGAATAACAACAGAGCGAGACTTGGCGAAACAAGTGCCAAGAAGGACGAAGGAAGTAACAAAAAAAATAGGAAAATACAAAAAACGATGAGGCAAGAAAGCATAAACAAAGGCCGAAATGAATTAGACAACTTAATTATAAATGAGCGAATGGCAGACAAAGGATTTTCCGCTGCGAGTTGCCCCGAAAAATCCACGGAAAACTCTGTTTACTCACTCATTAAGCGACGCTGCCTCGTCCTGGTCCTGGCTCAGGTCCTGGTCTGAGTCTGAGACGGAGCTGCCAAGAACAACAACGGAATTAACAAGTTAAACAGTCAACGAGCTGACTTCGCAATGACGAATGCCAAATTGAATGCAATTACCAAAATAGGCAAGAGGACTTCCTTTGCCATTGTCCTTAATTGAGTTACTTCGATTGTTGTTTTCTTTTTTCTTCTCTGTTTGTTTTTTTTACCGAGCCTTTAATGAAATGGGCTTTACAATTTAATCTCGCCAGGATATAGTTGTGTGGCTGCAAAAAGGAGCAATGAACTGGATACCATATACATATGCATATATCCTTTATGTACACGGGGACACATAGTGTACATAGTGTCCTTGTGCGACTGTCATTCGATAGCCTACGCTCTGGTGGGCGGAGCCTGGCCTGGCCACGCCCCCGCACATTAAGGACATAAAAATCCCCTAAAAAGGAGGAGCTTCTCCGCGCCACACAGAGAGAGAGAGAGACGGAGACAGAGAGAGCGAGCGAGAGAGAGAGGGATGGATGGACTAGAGAACACGAATAGTGGCAAGGGAACGGAATGGAAACGAACTACAAAGGACACTCGGCTCTCGCGCGCCGCGGAACGGAACGAAACGAAACGGAATGGAGACAAAAGTCGACAAGTTTTGACGTGTTTGCACTCGCCTGCGTTGAAGTCCTCTGCTCCTGTCACACAAAGCGAATCGAGCAAATAAACACGCACACCACAGCGGTGGCGGGGGGCAAGTGTTTGTCACTTTTGGCGACGATGGGCCAGGACATTCAGGAGCAGCAGCAGCAGGAGCATCATCATCATCCTTGGGCATTGTGAGCTCAAAAGTTTCTGCCGCAGACAGGCCTAAAAGTGGAGCCTCACACTCGGGATGCAGAAGCCAGAAGCACCCAGGACTCGACTCGACTCCTGTTGTGGCAGCTGTCTCGCAAGGCGCAACACGTTGCTCTGAAGACGCTGCCAGCCTGCCTGCAGCACCGACTTGATCCTTTGCCAAGAGGTCCTTCGGCCTTCGGCCGTAGTAAATTACTTTTTGTTTATCAAGCAGCACAACACAGCACACACACTCCGAGATTTGCATAAGGATGTGCTTATGATGTGCTCGGATTATGGCCCAATGGACTGAAGAGAGAGAGAGGGATAAGGAGTGGAGTGCCAGGACTCTCAGCCAGGATGCCGAAATGCCGGAATGGCTATCTAGACATCTACATAATATTAAGACAAAGCTCGTTGAGCCGTAAGACGATTTAATCGAGCTGAAATAATGGACTAAGGCACCGACACAGACACGGACACGCACTCGAGTCCTTTATGAACTTGTTGAAGGTGCCGGGGCACTGCCTCAATCCTAGCCGCCTTATTCTGCCTTACCCTGCCTCGCCTTGCCCCTCCAAGGATATATCGAGCTTATGCAATGAACCGAATTTGATGCCCCTATCGAATTTATGGCTTATCTGATTTCCAACAATTAAAGACAGATAGCAAGGGACCAGGATCAGGACCAGGACTCTCTGGCACCCCTTTCCTCACCCTCTCCTTCTCCACTGGGCACCCCTGCCACCGCGCTGTCTCGCTTGGCGGCGCTTTAATGCAATCAAAACATTTATAAAGCTTTAGACGCCGCGCGCCAAAGACAAAAATTCGGTGGTTGTTGTTTTAATTAGATTTCCAAGGCTCAGCTCTTGGCAGGACGACTGTCTAAATTGCCACAGCTGTAAGGGGTTAACGTTCACGTTTGCAGCTAAGCCCCCAACCCCTGGCACTTAACCCTTACGTGGCGGAGAGGGTAACGAAGCTGAGTTATCCTGTAATACATTTTGGATAAAAGGGTCTCAACTTTGGAACACTATAAAATATATATAATATGTTAACATCATCAGCCTAGTAGAAATAGATATGAAGTAGGGAAGCATTTTAATGAAAATATAAAAAATATAAAAAAATATAAGAATATAAAAAAAATTATTTTTAAATATAAAAATATATAAAAATATATAAAAATATATAAAAATATATAAAAATATATAAAAATATATAAAAATATATAAAAATATATAAAAATATATAACAATATATAAAAATATATAAAAAAAATAAATAAAAGATAAACACATATAAAAAATATATAAAAAAACACAAACAAAAATTAAAAAAAAAATACAAAAATATATAAACAAATTAAAAAGAAAAATATTAAAAAAAAAATTTTAAAAATATAAAATATATATAAAAAAAATATAAAAAATACACAAAAAAATATTAAAAATTATATAGAAAAATAAAAAAAAATATAAATAAATATAAAAATATATTAAAAAATATTTAAAAATATTAAAAAATAAAAAAAATATATAAAAAAATACAAAAAAATATACAACTATATAAAAATATATAAAAAATATTTAAAAAAAAAAAAAAAAATTAAAAATATTAAAAAAAAAGAAAAATATGTAAAAAATTTATAAACAAATTTAAAAAAATATAAAAAAATGTAAAAATATAAAAAAAATATATTTAAAATATATAAAAAATATTAAAAAATATAAAGAAAAAAATAAAAATAAAAGTATAAAAATATATTAAAAAATATTAAAAAATATAACAAAAAATTCAAAAAATATTCAATTATATAAAACATAAAAAAAAATAAAAAAATAAAATATAAATATAAAAAAAATATAAAAAAAGTTAAAAAAAATATTTAAAAATATAACAAAATATAACAAATATAGCATCAACAGCCCACTAGATCTAGATATGAAGTAGGAAAGCTTTTTAATACATTTCACTCTGTGGAATATAAAACTGTATTTAGATTATAAATTACAATTTTGATTTTTGACAATTATATCATATAGCTGCCATAGGAACAATCGGAAAAATAAGATTTAAAGTGTCTAGAGTGTCTCTCTCAGATTCTAAAAGAAAATGCATCATACTCTAAAGTAGCTCCACAGACAGCCCAAAAACCGTTTGGCGTTACGCATCTTAATCATTTATTTGGTCTTAGCTATTACTATATATTTATAACTGAAAAATTATTACTTTAACTAATTGATTTTAACAAAAATTCAACATGAAAAATATGTAATTTTAAAGAACATGCTAGCTAATAATAATAAGAACCAAGCATACCCCACCCGGTTAAAGGGTATCCAAAGTACGAATAATCTGCCGCCGGCAATCTCGGCGCTGAAGTGTGCCGCGCTGCCGGCGTCGCTGTCGAGCCGCTGCCGCCGAGCGGAGCCGCTTAAATTAATGAAGAAATAAAGACGCACGAGATTTACGCGCTTAGGTGAGCCCGGGAGAGGGAAGGAGTCGGGGGGGGGGGGGGGGAAAGGGGGGGGGGCCNTGGGGGGGGGGGGGGGAGGGGGCGCAACGGGGTGAGTCCTTGCTGGAGGAGGAGGACAGGAAATATGCAGAGATGCCAGCGAGATGCCGGCGAGATTCGTGAAATGCCGCACAATGGCTCCCAGGGGCACGATAAAAATCGAATTAATAAGAGTTCAGCGTGGATGGTCCTGGAAATGTCAAGCCAGCAGCAAGGACATAGACCTACACCTGCAGGACACACACCCGTTTGTGTACATGATTATTTTTATTGCGATCCAACTGAGATTCAAGAGTAATTAGCCGAGCTGAAGGGTTGTCCTTCGGCGGGGAGTCCTCGCCATCCCTAGATGGCCACTTGGCCTCGTCCTCAATGGCTGTTGATCTGGCAGCCTAATTAATGCTTTGAAATTGGTGCAGTTTGGTGCCACAGGTGTTTGGCCAACGGACACAAATCACGCACGCCCGGATCATGTCCTGTCCCCACACACACGTAGCAAACATGCGTAAGTAAATTATGACAAATGTCCTTGACAGCCTCGTCGTCCTCGGCCATAACCCTTTGCGTTTGCGGCATGCCCTCTCGCAGTGGCGAAGAGTGGGCAGGACGCAGGACACATTTTGTGGCAGCTGTAACTAACAACAACATGCACACACACAACAAATTACCCATTTAACACACAGCAGACGGACAGCAGCAGCAAAGCCATTGGGTGCCCTAACAATGCAGGGGATTCCCCTTATATAGAATCGGTTTCTTGTGGGAGAATTCAAAGCTTTTGGTTTCTTTATTTTACACTAAGGAGCCTCTTTTTCCATATAACCATTATGGTTTATATTAATATTTTATAGAACATAATTCAAGACTTTTAAATCTTTTGGTGACACTAAGGAATGTTAGGAGGTATGTTTTTCTATATAAAAGTTGTTCGTTATATTAATATTATATAGAAGATAAATCAAGACTCAACTATAAGTCATATCACACACAGATCCTTTTTAAAAGAAACCAGGTTAAGCTACGAATGACAGAAAATATCGAAGGACTGTATCGATTTATGAGGTCAAGATTGATATATCAAGTTGAATGTACACATATGTACAATAAATCGATAATCGGTTGTTATAATCGATAAAAAAGATATATAACTTACACTTTATTTTCTGTTCCGTAGTCAATAATATCAATAAAATATGATAAGATCCTTTTTAATATAAGGCAAGTGCAGCTACGGATATATACCAATACAGTTTGGATTTTTGAAGCCAAGTTTGCTATATAAGTTTAGGGTACACATTTATCGCAATACATCGATATTCCGGTTGATATAATCGATAAAAAAATGTTATTGTATTATTTTCAACATTAAGCAAGTGCAGCAGATAGCAAACAAAATCGACTTACCGAAACTGTTAATTAATTTTATTGTTATATCGTTACTGTTAATTGATTTTCACGTTCGATATATGTTTCATAAATCTATGTTTTGGCTGGTGTAATCGATAAGAAACTAAGAAAGAAAGAAAGAAAGAAGAACGATAAAATCGATAAAAAAAATTAAGAACAAAAAAAAGAATAAACCAAAAACAAACAAATAAATTACATTTTATGCTTTGGATATTTTTGTGTATATAGAAATATTATACTATAATTTTATAATATAATACAATATAATATTATTATAATATTATTAATTTAGCATTAAATGCGATATATTCCGATATTTCAAATTTCGATAAATCAATTTTTAGTTGGTTTTCAATATGAAACTGAAAGCGATATATTTTAAGAATAGTTTTTCTTACTTTTTTCTACTATTTCCTTCGATATACATATCTAACTGCAACAATTTCAATATTTAAATTCGATACCAATATTCCTTTTCTTAGAACTATAAACAAGCGAACAAATGAGCAATTTAAATAAAATCAAGAAAGAATTAATAAACAAATACAACAAATATAAATATTAATTCCTACAGAGACTTCCAAGTTCGTTGTGTGCAAACTAACCGATTTAGACATTTCAGTCTGTGTAATTATTCAATTCAATTAATTCCGCTTTTGCCTTTTGGGGCAATCCCGAATATCCTTGGCTCGCCTCGTTGTCCAGCAGCCATTTCCGCTTCCGCCTGTCGCTCGGCAAGGCGCTCATGAGTGTCCTGCAGGCATTCCGCTTATCTCCTCGAAATGTGTGTGCTTCTTGTTTTTTTTTTTTTTGGGTCAGAGTAGGCATGGAGCCTGGGGCTCGGGAACGAGCAACAATTTCATCTATCTGTGGCCAGGCCGAAGGTCCTCGGTCCTTGGCAACAACTTGTCCGCATTCCTGACATACTTCTGTGGGCCGAAAACTTTTGGCCGGCTTTTGTTTTGCGGCCAAATGTGAAATCCTTTTGATACCAGCAGAGGCAGCAGCAGGCAGCAGCGGCAAACAAACAAATTTCATTTATTTTTTAATAAAGTTATATTTGTTGTTAGCATTAATCCGCTCGGAATTGCTCTGTCCCTGTTCCTGTTCGTGTTCGTGTTTGTGTTTGTGTTTATCCATGTCCAACAATGGCCGCTTCCGTTTCCGCTGGCCGAGGAAGAGAAAAAAAATAGAAAGAGAAACAACCAAACAAATATTTCAAATTGCTCCAAAAATATCAGCAAAACAAAGGCTGCAAGAAAATGGGAAATGAGAAACGAAAAACGGAAACTGCAAATAGAAAATAAATTCGTGCAAAAGTTTTGCTGGTCTGGTCTGGCCCTCAGTTACAAGATATGCTTGATGTGTGTGCGTATCCTTATCACTTCCGTCATAAATTTCATTTTTCCTTTATATTTCTATTAAAAACTAGCAGGATGTGTGTTCGTTTCTCTGCGTTTTTTTTTATTGTATTCCTTCTTGCCATAAATCAAAAGGCAAGCCTGGAGGGGAGCGAGCACGGAAAAAATAGACAAACATGAGCAGCAAACTAAATCGCAATAATGCGAGTATGAAAAATAGCAAAAGGCCAGCAGGACTATCTGTCCCTCAAGCCCAGTGCAATCTGGCACGTGCTACGTGATCTCCTTGCCACACACTCACGCATGCAAATGTGGCAACATTAGGATTTTCAACAGGACAGGGCTTCCTTTTTTTTTTATCCCCATCTTGGACTGCATCGTTTGTCATTATTTAAATTCCCTTTGACGTCGCACCACAAGGACCAAATCGCATATGAAGTTGTCTCCAAAGGAGGTGGATTTCGGTTAAGGCAATAGGGACAACTCTGCGGCTGCTGTCAGCGATAGTCCCCGGGAGTTGTCAAGTGGCAACTTTTCTAATGTGACGCACATGAAATTAAATTAAACGACAAAAAACTCAACGGCTTCTGGGGAGTGCGTACGTGGGCGTATTTTGATGATTTCTGATGGTTTCCAGGATACTCCTCAGAGACTTAAAGAGACTGTAAGCATTGCTCAAAACGGTGACTCTTGGAAAATACTTGGATATCAAGTCACTGACGAGTCTCTTAATAATAAAAGTAATATTATTTGTTTGCCTAATTTATGGTCTTTACTCGAACTCCCTAGAAAGGAGGCTCTAGGATCTAGGTATTTACTTTATAATTATTGAAAAACAGAAGCCAGGATCTTGGTTTCATAGAGACTCAAGGAAACTTATGTTTAATGACTTATCAAAGGCATTGCTTTCTTTTACTTGAAAAAACTATCAAAAACATTGCTTTCTTTTACTTGAAAGAATGTCATTGCAATTACTCATAAAGATACTATATCCTTCGGTTATTCCAAATCCCATCCTTTAAAGACTGTCCTGTTAGTATTTTCATGTGTCATCTTAGCTTCTCTTTGGCCAAAAGACAACTCTTCCCATTGGGACCACAAACTTGCAACATAAAAAGATAACACGCAAATGTGCTGCAATAAAAAGCAGCGGCGGGGTAAAAATTAAATGTGCCACTTATCTCTGGCACAAACTTCAAAAACACAGAGAGCTCCGGGAACAGCGGGTGGCCAGGAGATCGGGTCCATCTCCTCCTCCTCCTTCTCCTCCTCCACCAGACAATGCCCAGGTATCGTGGACGCAATCAGCAGCAGCAGACCGCCGAGATCCGGGGAATGTTTGAATTGCTGTCATTAAAATGTTGACAAAGGCGCAGAAAGGTGTAAAAGCCGCAGCCCCTGATTTCCACCGAACCCCACCACCCACCACCCACACCACCCACACTCCCCAAAGAGAGAGTCTCCCGGACACAACCACAACGGCAACGGTTTTGGCAGTTCGGGTGTAATGTTTGGGCTCGTAATGAGTTTTGTTAATGTGCCGGCCACAAATGTGGAATATTCATATTCCTATTCGCATTATGGCCAACACATACTATACAAATATATATATATATATATATATATATATATGTATTCAAGGCGTTTACCGCATTGCAACTGACAGGAAAGCTCAGCCCCGGAAAGAGGTTTAGGCTTTGAAAAAACATAACGAATATTTTATACGCTTCAAAAAAGAGGGTCATCTTTAAGGATGATAATAAGATGCAGAGCGCCGGAGTTAGGATCTGCTGAAAATTCAGAAAAAGAGCAAGAAAGAGAGAGCAAGAAAGAGAGAGCAAGAAAGAGAGAGCAAGAAAGAGAGAGCAAGAAAGAGAGAGCAAGAAAGAGAGAGCTTTTAAATAGAGAGTTGTTGTAAAATTATAGAAAGATGCATAACGCAACACGGGTTGGCGCCAGGCTTTCTTGTAAATTTAAGGAGAATTTAAGAAAGAGAGAGAGAGAGAGAGAGCTTCTAAATAGAAGGTTGTGTTAAATATGAT
This sequence comes from Drosophila watanabei, assembly GCA_008042575.1. Taxonomy (NCBI): domain Eukaryota; kingdom Metazoa; phylum Arthropoda; class Insecta; order Diptera; family Drosophilidae; genus Drosophila; species Drosophila watanabei. Next base: position 99,644 of record VNJS01000667.1, read on the forward strand.
AATAAGATGCATATCACCGGGAATAGGATCTATTGAAAATTCAGCGAGAGAGGATCTACTGATAATTCAGAGAATTAGCAAGAAAGAGAGAGCTTCAAAATAGAGAGAGTTATTGTAGAAATTATAGTAAGATGCATAATACAACACGAGCTGGCGCTAAGCTCTCTCGAAAATTCAGAGAAAGAGAGACAGAGAGCGAAAGAGAGGGAGAGCCTTTAAGTAGAGGGTTATGTTAAACATGATTATACCATAAGATGCATAATAGACTCTCCTATAAATTCGGAAGAAGAAAGAGAGAGCCAAGCTCTCTTGAAAATTCAGAGAGAAAAAAAGAAAGAGAAATATTTTCTAAAAAGAGGATACATAACGCCATACAAGCTGGGGAGAGCAGAAGAAAGAGAGAGCTTCTTAATAGAGTGATATTGTAAAAATTATAGTTAGATGCATAAGATGCTCTCTTGGAATTTCAGAGAGAGCCCTTTTTACCCAAAAATGTGTGAATGTAAGAGAACGTTAATCTTATTGCTAGCTGAAAAATGTATGGGCGTTATGTATCTTATTTAACCTAACATTTTACAGTTTCAAGCTCAAGTTTATCCTCAAGAATCATTGCAGAATTCGATCTTTTGTAGGAGAATATCCCACAATTATTAATAGCCAAAATGTAGCTAAGAGTCCTGCATATAAACAAACATCAAAATTAAATATATAAAGGAGTTACCATAGATATTAAAGCCCCATCTAATAGGACATGTACCCGGTCTGCAACTGAGGCTGGCATTCCTCTGGCTCTGGTAGAATTTCAAGTGCCACACTGCCCCCACCACCACATTTCTTGGTTCTTCGGCTCTAACCAGGGACCAGGGAGCAGGGACCAGGGAGCAGGAACCAGGGACCTGGTTACCCCGACCAGGAACGAGGACGACGAGTGTGACCCTTGAAAGCGCCAATCAAGTGGCTGGGCTGCTCTTACATGCGTAATTTGCACGCCAAGTGGTCGACCCCTGTCTCTTTCTGGTAATTAAATTTCCGACTGCCGACTGCCGGCTGCCGGCTGCAAAGTGTGAAAATCATAAAAAGCATCGTGTATACGCCGTGTGGACCGTCCCAAAAATGTTAAACAATTCACACGCCGTGCTAATTAAGCGCTCTCCAGCTCTCGCACACTCGAAGGACCCTTCATCCAGCGTGTGATTTCCATATTTTGATAAATTCTGATGATGTGCAGTGGCAGTTGAGAGAGAGAAAGCAGAGCGGCTTGGCATTAGCCGGAAATTAACTTAATAATGACTTGCTTATGTGTCTGAGGAGATAACGCCGCAGGACGAAAACTATGGGCAAGAGCGGTGGTCACCCTCTAAGTCCTCTAATTGGCGCTGGAACACACACACACACATGTTTATTTTAAATTAACGACGTCATAAATTAACCATAATTATTGTAATGAGACCGAGTCACATTAATGAGCCCCGCCTGAGACACACGACAATTCAACTTAAAATTTATTAATTTATGACCGTGCGTGTGTGTGTGTGTGTTGGGCGCGAAATTCGCGCAATTAAATGCACCTGATGGCGGTCTGGTCCAAGGAGCTGGGGGATTCCCCGCAAAATGCAGAGACACATTAATCACCAGACCGAGAGGAGAGGCCGCGATTTGCGATGCGGATTTGTTTACTATTGCGCCAGGTGGATCCCTAATCTCGAGGGGAGGGTTGAGGAAATATCGAAAAGGAGCCGAAGGACTCGAATAAATTACGGGGTCAGCGCTCAAGTAAATAGCAATAAATTAAATTTACATCAATGTGAATAAACCGAAAAGGACAAGGACAAGGACAAGGAATTGTTTTACCCTCGGATTTGGCGCAGCCGGGGGGGGGGGGGGGGTTTA
>VNJS01000667.1:101552-106552 GCA_008042575.1 Drosophila watanabei
GAGGGGGGGGGGGGGGGGGGGGCTTTAAGTAAACAAACAAACAAACAAACAACAATGAAACCAAGCAAACAAACAGACAGCCAAACAAGCAAACAAACAGCAGCGACCGGAAAAGCAGAGGAGAGAGCAGGAGAGCGGAAAAGCGGGCAAGCAAAGGAAAAGGAAAAGCGACCAAGGCAAGGCACTCAACACTCAATACACGGCACACACACACACCCTCCTCCGCGGCCGTTGAAAACTGGCCAAATGAAATTTTAATTTTTTTCCTTTGCCCAGCTTTTTCCAGCCTTTTCCCCATTTTTTCCCCAGTTCTTTCCCCCCCGTCGCATTTTTAATGCCCGGCTCTGTGACTCAAGATGTGGCCGGGGGGCGGGATCCGTGGCGATTATGCACGGTAAATCATTTCGACATTTTCCCGTCCATAAGCACGTAATTTGACTTGATTTTTTAGCCGCCGTCGCCGCCGGTCATTTGCCTTATTGACTGCCGTCTCAGACTTGGGTCTGGGTTTGGGTCTGGGTTTGGGTTTGGGTTTGGGTTTTCCCTGCTCTCGGGTTCAGGTTCGGGATGGCCCACGACTTCGCATATAATTGCGGTTAATTAAAGCGTGATTTCTGGGCGGCGGCGCCAAGTGAGCGTTAAAACAAATGGGGGACACTCTGACCCCCCGAGGGGGGAGGTAGAGGGAGGTAGGAGGGGGTAAGGGACACAGGACACTGTGATGGGTTTCGATAAGGAGTGATCTACGGCGGCCAGCGGGGATTTATTTATAATTTTTTGCTTTTTCTCTGGCTCTTCAGCTCATCTTTACACTCAAAAAAATTTTATACCTTAAGCATTTTAAATACTTGATTAAAATATTAAATATTAATAATATTAAAACATATTTTGTGTATGAATTTTAATAAGTTAATTTTTTGATCGATTTTAGGTAATTATTTAATGAAAGAAAACATTGGTAGTTATCCCGAAAACGATAGATAAATCGATATATATCTATATATTATCGATATGTATGCGATAAATCGGTTCTTGTCTATATAATCGGTGAAAGGAAATAACAAATAACATCCATATAGGGTTTTAATATTGTTTCTTGGTACTATTGATGTTTTAAAGTAGCGATTTATGAGTAATAAATCAATATTAATCTATGTATGATCGAAATGTGTTCGATAAATAGGTATTCTGCATCCAATATTCGTCTATATAATCGGTAAAAGAAAAAACAAATAATTTAATGTACATCTTTTTAGGGTTTTATTATTGTTTCTTGGTACTATCGATGTTTTAATAGTACCTATATATATTAGTAATAAATTGATATTTAATTATATATTATTGATATGTGTGCCATAAATCGGTATTCTACATGTAATATTCGTTATTATTATTAATTAATCAATCAACACCCTTATAAGGTTTTAATATTCTTTCTTGGTAATGTAGATGTTTTTCAGTAGTGATATATGAGTAATAAATCGATATTTTCATTATATATATAAATATATCGTTAAAGAGAACAAATTAATCAAATAACATTTTTGGATAATTATATTACAAATATTTTTCTATAATATTCTTATTTTTCCTTAAAAGCAGTATTATCCAATATTTTAAACCTCAATTTAGGCAACTTTGCAATATTTTCGATATGAAATGAAGCCCGATATATTCTTTTTAATAATTCTCCGATTTTTTTCTCGATATATATATTATCGAAATTGTTGCTATTTGAAAACAGAAAAGTTTCTAAGTTAACTTCGCTCAATATATTTCTTACCCTATTTTATAAAAATATATTTTTTTCGAATTAAAGGCAAGCTTAGTCCATTTTTACGGATAATTTCCTAATTTCAGGGTGACTTTTTTTTTGCTGCTGCATCCTGTTGTGGCATTCCCGGTGTTTGCTGTTTGCTGCGGTGTCTCCTTTCGAGCCTTTCAAGTGTTCATTTTTTTTTTCCAAGCAAACACACACAAAATTGATTAATAATGATGGAAGAAAAAAAAAAGAAATAAGGAATAAAAGAAAAAAAGAAACCGGAGCGACGCTTGAAAAAAGCGCAAAGAAATTAATTATGGAAATTACTGGGCCTGTCTGCATCGTCCTTCGTCCTCACCCTTGGTCCTTGCCTAATCGGCTTGTGGTTTGATTTATTTAAATTTGGGCAATGGATTTTTTTGTTATATTTTCGCTTGTTTCCTTTCGAGAGCTCTCCAAAGGAGCAGAAGGAGGCGGCAGGACGAGGCTGGATGCTCCTGCCGGCAGCAAATAACAATTTATTTTCATTAATTTGTGCCTTAACCCCTTCGGAGTTCATTAGGAATGCAGGCTGCATGGTACGCAGTACGCAGGACGTAGAGTCCTTCGCAGTCAACCCTTCCTCTCCTTCGGCCTTGTATCCTTGTAATTATTGCAATCTGTTCGATTTTGGGACACGCTCGGCGGGCGCGAGACCGTTTTGCAATTTGGAAATGCAAATTAATTGCCACATGGCCCGGCAGGGAACGCGTCCTGCCAAAGTGTTGCGGCATTAGCCGTGGCCATTAAAGCAAATTGTAATTGTGTAATGCCATTTTCTGAGAGATGGAACATAGAACAGGACTCCAGTGCTTCCTGTGTCCTGCCAAAAACGCGGGGTGGCTTCGCTTTCCTTTCCTTTCGTTTTCTTTCGTTTCGTTTCATTTTTTGCCAATATTAAAAGTCATAATTCAATTTTATTGCAAATGTTTCAGGTGCCTTAATCATTTCTAATATCCTGGCCGGGCCCTCTCCCAGGACGCCTATTCAGTGACTCGACTTCCGCTCCACTCATAAATACTAATTTCACAGGCAATAAAGGCGCTACATTTGCCAGGCCTCGCGAGATCCTAGCGACTCCTCACGTAGTCCTGTCGCTGCCATTTCGATTGCCGCCAGACATTTGCCAGATACGACTCGCAGATAATAATGTTTGTAGCAATTTTTAATGGATTACTTATTCGCGAACCAGCTGAACCTTGAAGAGGCTGATTCTTTATAGGATTTTCAGGGGATAACTATCGGAGGAAAGTGCTCTGAATCTCAAATGTTTCCAGCGGAGAGACATATCCTGATTTCTGACTTATCTGTGGAGGTTAAATAAGCTTTAAGCATGATGAACATCTGTTTGAAACAACATCTATGTGGGTTTAACAGGTATTTTTAGTGTAATTAATTGTCTTTATTTTAATTAACTATTAAATTAGTTTTTTAAACTAAATTTCATTTATTTAATCACCAAAAATTGTTAGATAAATTCACATATTCCAAGTTTGAAGACAAGTGCAAAAAATGCTGTTTCAAGTATTCCCACGTAATTTCTCATTTGTATATTTTATATTATATATAATTAGATTTCCATTATTTTTCATTGAATAATTGTTTTGTTTGTTGTTCGAATTTTACATTTATAAATTATACTTATACTTATAAGTCCAGCAAATACATTTTACATACAGCTGTTTCGAGACGCCTCACGTAATATATCTCATTAGTAAACTTAATTCTAACCATAAGACTTTGATAACTATATGCTTTTATCTACTAAAACTAACAACATGTTATAATACATTATTGTTAATATATAGAATCATACTAAATATTATAACAAATTATGTTATTTACTTAAGACTTAAGTTGAAATATTACTAAACAAATAAAAATAATCATTATTCATTTCTGTTCCAGAAATCCAAAAATAATTCAAAATTCATTCCAACAAATTATTTATAAAATAAATAATTACCAATATGTTATAGTATTCACTGATAAAAAAATTAAATCTTTTTTCAAGATATTGTGCATTCTTAAATTAAAATCTTAATATAAGCCCAAACATCTAAATATAAGTCTTAAAATTCTGGAATTACGAGATTTTAAGCTTCATTAAAAACCAAAACAACTTAAAAAAGAGAATGAAAAAAATCTCAGAAGAAGACCAAAATATTTTTGCGCTACTTTCGTAACCAAAAGTCTTGAAAAATGACGAAAAGTCTTGAACTTTTTTATCAGTATGGAAAAACACATAGAAATTACTAAGAAGATTTTTTAAGTAATATTATTTTCCTTTCATCTTGTTAATTAGTTATTTAATTAAATTGATTAAATATTAAACAATAAAATATAGCAGCATTATTTATGAGAATTGTTTTTTAAATATTCAGTAAAATCGTTGTTGAAAGACAAAAGTAAATCTTTGAAAGTAAATTAGTAAACCTTCCTTTTTTGTATGTTTATAATATTTATTTATAATATTTTCTAGCGCTTTAATTTAATAATAATTATTAATTTCTATGCGTTGTTTCAATATTTAATAAATAAATTTATTAAATATTAAACAATAAAAAATATCAGTATTAATTAGGAACTTTTGAAAATATCCAGTAAAATTATTTTTTAAAAACAAAGTTAAATCTTGGAAAGAAACTTACTAAATCTTCCTTTATGTTTCTTTAAAATATTTATAATATTTTTTTAAATTACTTATCAGCGCTAAAAGTATATCCTTATTATATCCTTTCCCTATCTCTTTCTATATTAATAATCAACAACCGATTTTATCGCATGATTCACACAATTGAATTCAATTTGAAAGCTGCTATTGAAACTTAACATATCCCTCCGCCTCTTGCCCTTTCAAAGCTAAGCAAATAGTTGGAGGCCACTAATTAGCAGGATACGCAGGATACGCATAGATACACCCACATCAGTTGCAGGCGCCATTTCAAAGAACACACTGCAACCCCTTCCTCGGGCCAACAAGTAGCCAATGGCCAGCAAACAAATCCGGCGATAAGATAAGCAAAGCAGCCAAAGGACTCACGAGCAGCCAGGACGAACTGCAGAGACTCTACTTGCATGTATTTATTATGATGTGATGTGATGTGAAAGGGCATATAGGGATGTCCTGGCAGGGTGTGTGTGTGTGCGATTATGCGTAACGGTTCATTGCCTGGCAGGAGCAGGAGCAGGAGGCGCC